>WOVY01005907.1:0-21707 GCA_013436015.1 Rhipicephalus annulatus | reverse complement strand
ACGCTTTAGAAAAATAGCGTTGGTAAAGTTCTTCGGCCAGGATCGAAACCGATGATCCTGTATCGATCAAAAATGGTACAGAAATCCTTCTATTTCCAACGCTGCGTAAATTCCCTTCTTACGGCTCCAGATCTGACAAACACTTAAATGGTCGTCTGGATCAGCTGTATCGTTACCTTCCGCTACATGCTGAACATTCTTCTCAAACTTCCGCAATGACTTGCACACCTTTTCAAGATGGCCAATTTTCTCACATTGTCGACACCTATGCGCTTTGGCCTTGCACAGAGAGCTATTTGCAAGGTGTGCCGTAGAACCACAACGATAAACATACTTGCTCTTTCGGAGATATGCGACTTTGACCGTGCATGTTATAGCAAGTACATGTGCTACAATGCCGTTCTCTGTGATTTGAAGTATCTTTTACACGATGAACTGCAAGTCATTTGTGCAAGTTCTCTTGCTCATTAGTCGCTTGATCATGCTGTTTGGCAATGGTACGAGCCTTAGAAAGCGTGAGAGACTCTTCCAGCAGAAGGCGTTCACGTAAGTATCCACTTGTGGTTTTCTCTATGAGCTGGTCGCGTATCATGTCGTCCGTTAGATCACCGAAATTGCATGCTCCTACAAGACTTCTCAGCGCGGTGACGTAATCAGCCGCAGTCTCACCTGGGGCCTGCGTACGTCGACGGAAACGGTGACGCGCTGCAGTGACGTTCGACGTGGGTTTTGAAGTGACCTTCCAGCGTCGCGATGGCGCGGTCGAACACATCAGGACTAGGGGACGTCAGTGTACCTGCCGCAGCGCTCGCAGGCACGAGGCACGGGTCGTCAGTAGTCGTCAGAGTCTGGAAGATACGTTGTCCTTCCAAGCCCAAGCAGTTGAGCAGGATCGCCTTCCGACGAATGGCAGGTAGGTCGAAGGCGCCGAAGCAACCATGTAATTCTTTGAAAGCCTGGATCATTGCTCCCATGGAATGTCCGGGTGTCCAGGTGACGGACAGGAACGGAGGTGGCGGCTGTAGCCCCGAAATACTCATCGTAGAAGATGGTAGGCAATAAACGAGGGCACAGATGAGGTTCAGGCCGGTAGCACATGGGCTGGTGAATCCTCGTCGCCAAATATGTTACATCGTACATATGAATAGCACAGCATAAACGGAGACATCTTGTTTATTCCATCTTCTTCTTCTCTCCGTGGCGGCCACCGAGCGCGTGCCACCGCACAGCGCATGTAGTCGGTAGCGACGCCTTATACCACATCGCTGATACAAGTAATTGTTGCTCCTGTATCGAGAATTGCATTTACTGGCTTTCCGTTGATGAGAGCACTGAAGTGTATTAATGAAACTCTGGGTCACCCTCCTCGTTTCCCCGTTCAGTATCAATAGCGGACACATTGCCGCGGCGCAGACATTCGTTGTGCCAGTGAAACTGTCGTGGGAAACCAGCAGCTGAGCAGTATCTACATTCGTTTTGCGGGGCACGCGGTTGAAGAGTTATTGTCGGTTGCTGCGATCTGCTGAAGAGACGTGGAGCTCTTGATGCGATACTAGCGTTACGAGTAAAAGAAACTCCTCTCACCCGTTTTAAGATGTCTCGACCCGTGGAGCAGCGGTGAGCCACTCTAATGACGAGTTGAAGTTGAAAGACAATCCGGCGAGGCGCCAATTCCCACATCAGGAGGAACACCATCAGTCAGCCCAGAAATGATGTGGCACTCTTTCAGGTCAGCCAAGGAACCCAGTCGCTTTTTCTCGTCGTAGTAGTCCTTGATGGTATGCCCTCCTTTCAGTCGGTAGTGAATGAAGAGACAGAAGGCATCTCCGTCAGTCGAAGCAAAGCGGGCTTGCATGTCACGCTTGATATCGTCCCAAGTTGTCTCGCCGTTGCCGAAAATCTCTGTCAGGGTACCACTTGAAAGCTTCCCCTTCAATATATTCGTTGAAGTGAGTGACCCGATCGCGGTGAGTCCATGATGCCTCGGCTGCCTTCATGTCGAAAAGAAGAAGCCACTTGTCGATGGGACGTCTTCTGGTGTTCCCTTGAACTTCTATATGTTGAGCGGAGGCTTTGGCTTAGCCATGGCACGTTGATGAGGTCAATCCTGTCGACTTGTGTGACGCTACAAAATGGAGACACGTCGTGGTACAGATGCCATGCGTTTATTCTAATGCACGCGCACTTCCTCTTCGTCGGCTTTTCCTAGAATCACCTTGTGAATGCGTCATATATATATATAGGTTTTTTCTGGGCCTTATCTTGATGCTGGAGGTTTTAGATTGGTTCATGCTCACCGCCAGCGCAGTGATGCTAGTTTGCTTCCACGCTGATTCTCGGTGCACTTATGTTTCAGTTAAACCCCATACAGTCACAGGCATGACATGGTTGTCTGAACTCAAGATACAAACCTCGCGCTGAAAACAAGCGTTTCGCGTCTCTCGTAGATCCACCTGCCCACCGCTTTTGGCATTGACCTCCCATTGCTTCGGGCCCTCCTCTCAACTGGCGTTGCCTTTCCCGTTCGATAGTATTGTCTCGCCGTTGGCACTCGGGGTCTTCAGCTCACCGCCATTCCTTTACCATCATTGGTCGGGCTAACTGTTGTCCTCTTCATTTTTTTTATGTACCAGTGGTGATAAGTGTGGTTAACCAATCATCTGTAGCACATACATGTTTTTGATTGTGATAGATTCCCCTTAGGCTACAGGGAGCGTATCGTGACTTCCTCGCGACCCAGGAGACTGCGGAAGGCAGCGTGTGGGCGCGTTCCACAGGAGCCGCCGTATACAAACATGTCTTCGTTCATACGGCGATTCATTACCTCATATAGTATCGGCAGATGCCCTCGCCGCATACACTAGTGATGACGTCATCAATGACCGCATGACGGCGTGCACTGCTGGGCACCGTAAAGCCCCTAGTAATAACTAAAGTAGCGCCATTCGTGTCAGTGTGCAGGCTCCTCCTCTCGCGTGTGCCTGGTAGTGCAAGTGCCACTTTGTCCATCCTCCATCGTGTGTATTGCTTTGCTTGTGCTACGACCCCCGAAGCAAGCGCACGCCCCACGGCGACACCGGCTTACCCTCACCCATGCTTCGGGAGAGGCTATAGCGCCATAGAGAAATAAAAAAAGGTGAAGAGTGGACACTCCCATAGACCCCAGCGGCCCAATCGACTCTTGCACACTGTTACGTCTGTACAGCCGCTTGTGACTGTAGACGATTTATTAAAGGACAGGAAACGTGAACAAGTTCAAAAGCGTAGCCCAGGCGTTGGAGTCACTCCTGGCCAGCGTTCGACGCCAGGCCCGCGCTCGTGCCACCGCGCCAGTGCCGCCGCGCGCACTTCGTTAATGTCGTCTTCTAAGGCGACATGTCACTCTTCCTCCCTTAGACGAAGTCTCCATAGCGGTCTGGAGGTCGCCTAACCTCTGGTGGTCGCAGTTGCCGAGTGGCCACTGCCTGTGACGTCGACGGTTGCGAGGGAGTGTGATCTTGCATCTCGGGCGAGTCAGGCGGTTGAGCAGCTGAGCTCGATGGCGTCTCTTCTGGAGAAGCTGGTATAGGCAGCTGGCAACTGTTGCCCTGTCTTCAAGAATCTGTCGTAGAAAGCCAGCATTCCGAGAAATGATTGAAGCGCTTGTTTGCAGTTTGGTGCTGGAGCGTCCGTTATGGCTCGAACTTTCTCTTCGTTTGTGTGGACGCCTGTCTCGTCGATTCGGTGTCCCAGAAAGAAAACTTGTCGCACCGCAAAGCAGCACTTGTTTTTTCCGAGGCGCAGATTGTAGTTTCGTAGCCTCTTCAGCACTTCTTCCAGTCTCTCGGCGTGTTTCCGTGGCGTCTTTCCCACTGATGATCACGTCATCTAGGTATGCGCACACGCCTGTGATGCCTGACAGCACTGTCTCCATAAAACGTTGAAAAATGGCTGGGGCTGCAGAAATTCCGAAAGGCAATCTCTTGACCCTGTATAGTCCCTTCAGCGTGTTCAGGGTCAATATCTCTGCTGTCTCTGGCGTCACGTGAAGTTGCTGGTACGCTTGTGCTAAATCCAGGGTGCTGAAGACCTTGCCTCCCCTCAAGTGGCTGAGCACTTCATCAGTTGAGGGAAGTGGGTAGTCTGCCTTCTTTGATACCTGGTTCACTGTGCAACGGTAGTCGCCGCATATTCGCAACGAGCCATTTTTCTTTCGAACCAGTACGAGAGGCGTTGCCCAATCCGAATGCTGTGCTGGCTCGATTATGCCTTGACTTTGCAGTCGATCCAATTCTGCTTCTACAGCTGACCGGAGCGCGAAAGGAACCGGCCGTGCTTTTAGGAACTTTGGTTTCGCTCCTTCCACGAGGTCTAGTTGTACCGCTGGACCGATGTGTCCTGATATGTCCTCGTCGAATACAGATTGGTACTTGTCGAGAAGCTTCGAAACAAGTTCATCGCCGGATACATCATTGATGCCCGTGATCTGTATACCCAGGTGAGGAAACCAGTTTCGTCCAAGGAGGTTACAACCTGCTCCCTTGATGACAACAAGTGGTAGTGTCATGGTCTTGTTTCCGCGCGTAACAATCACCGTTGCACATCCGAGAACTCGAAGAGGACTGTCCTGACCATGTGCGTAGGAGAATGTTGTCGGTCTGAAGCCGTGGTCGATCATCTGTCCACGTAGCTTTTGAACGTGACCTCACTGATGAGTGTGCAGGCTGCACCCGAGTCGACTTCAAAATCCAAGAACTTGCCATGTACGCGTAGCCGAGTCATGACCTTCTGTGTGCTGGACGCGTTGGTTACGGTGTTGAGCTCGTAAAGGGCCACGTCTGATGAGTCCTGCTGAGTCGTCACTGGTGCTGAGGCAGCTGTCGAAGTTCCTTGTTGGGGATATTCGATGCTGTTGCTCGTTTTTTGCTTCTTTCCGCTTTTTCAGACAGGGCTTTTTCAATGTGTCCTCGTTTCTTGCAGTAGTTGCAGGAGACTGTCTGGAACTTGCAAGTGTCCGGATTATGTAGCGCGTTACAACGCCAACAGCGTTGTTTCTTCTTTTGGGCAGAGGCACTAGAGTGACCTTGGTTGTCTATCTTGCATGTGCTTATGCAGGATTCGTGAAACTCTTTAAATTCGGTTTTCACGCGTTCTGGTCTTCGATGGCGTTTTCAGCTCGCAGTGCAAGGTCGAAAGCTTTCTTGAACGTCAAGTCCTTTTCTGCGAAGAGCCGTTGCTGGACCTGCTCGTTCCGAAGACCGCAAACGAAACGATCACGCAGCATGACGTCCATAGGCAGCATTGTCGGATTCGCTGCCGTGTCTGCGCTTGTCCCGAAATTGCAATCTGCTGCTAGCTTCTTGAGCGCCGTGACGTAATCACTGACCGTTTCGTCGTGCTTTTGGTCACGTCGCTGGAATCGTGCCCTGCAGAAGACTTCAGACGGTTGTGGATCGAAGTGAGCCTTGAGCATCTTGACTATGTCCTCGTAGCTCACTTGGTTGGGCTGCTTGGGTTGAACGAGGGCGCAGACGATGTCATAAGTCTGTTCCCCGCACAGCGTTAGCAGATGAGCACGTTTCTTCGATGCGTCTGTAATCTCGTTAGCCTCGAAGAAGAACTGTAGCCTCCCATACCAGGATCTCCAGGAGCTGGGGCTGCCGCTGAATTCGGGTAGCCGACCGAAGTCGGGCGTCGCCATGTTATTTCCTTGACGTCGGTGGAGTGCCGATGAGTCGATCCAGTCTTCCTCGTCGCCAACTGTTACGTCTGTACAGCCGCTTGTGACTGTAGACGATTTATTAAAGGACAGGAAACGTGAACAAGTTCAAAAGCGTAGCCCAGGCGTTGGAGTCACTCCTGGCCAGCGTTCGACGCCAGGCCCGCGCTCGTGCCACCGCGCCAGTGCCGCCGCGCGCACTTCGTTAATGTCGTCTTCTAAGGCGACATGTCACACACCTAGTGGTTGATGAGAGCAAGTGGCGTGCGCTTCCGGTTTCGGTTTCACTGGCGCAAATTTTGAATTACTTTGCATAACCGACGTTTGGCTATGACGAAAGTTCATGATTTCAGACCACTATTCATCGCCCAAATGGATAGTTTTTGTAGGTCGTTTTGATTTAGCGATTCCCTGTTTTGTTTTGTTCAGTGGTTCGTGCGAATCGGTCGTGACGTAATTTTTATTTCGATTAGGTTATAATAAAAAGAGATGCAGGTAATGATAATTCACTACGGTTTTATTCATCGCGCTTGTGTTTTTCTTTTGGAACAAGTGATCAATGTATATATCAGTCAAAGAAACAGAGCATCCGCAATGTTTTATTCAAAGGCAAGGTAGAGTATGAGAATATAAAAAGCACAATATGACAAAGGTAGACAACAAATGCATCTCGCCTTACAAATAAATTGTAACAAATATTGTAACAAATACATAGAGAACACAGACAACGCACACATCGCTAGAGTTGGCAGAAGCCGAGAAGCTGGTGAAGTATGACACACCGGGCCAGTGGGTAAGTAAGGATCTATGGCAAAAACACAGCGCACAATGCTGATGAAGAAGGAAGGAAGAAGTGACATATACACAGCAATGAAGTCGCGAATCACGCCTGGGCTTAACCGAAATAATGCATAGAAAAAAAGAGCGCACAGAAACCACACGACACAATATAGCAGAAAGGCAAAGGTGCAGTGTGCTGGCTGTGCTTAAGAACAGCTAGTCCAAAATGAAAAAAGCAGACTTGATGCCTGCTTGTCCTCAGAAAGGTAGGGCTTTGCAGCTTGCTCACTACGTGAAAGACAAACTTTATGCCACAACACTGGCAGGTCTTGTGGCTCTTCTTATGCGTCGCCTTCA
Organism: Rhipicephalus annulatus; assembly: GCA_013436015.1. NCBI lineage: Eukaryota > Metazoa > Arthropoda > Arachnida > Ixodida > Ixodidae > Rhipicephalus > Rhipicephalus annulatus. The sequence goes on along the minus strand of WOVY01005907.1, from coordinate 14,872 downwards.
TCAAAAACTTAAGATCCCAAGTGATTTGCGTCTGGGTGTTGCTGTGACGCTTGCGAGCTAAAATAGATTGTAGTCATCACTTTATCCAGAATTGTGGACTAATTGGTGCTACGAGAGCGGTATTACAGGGCTAATAAATAGCAGAAGGAAACTACTTTGGCTCATTATTTTTCACAAAGGCTCTACATCGTACGTTATCACTCACAAGCTATATAAAAATAAAATGGCAGCGTCCGCAGCCCCATCAACGCTACAAGTTTGGGTATTCTTTTGAAAATTTTGATGGGCAAGATGAGGAGGTTGATGAGAAGCTAAAATACGAAAAGCGTGATAACATGAACCGTGCCCACTTCATACTGTGTTCCTTACCCGCTCGAAGACATTTCAACAAGCGGTTTTGTTATCGATATATTACTTGAGCTGGAGAGATAAAGCATACACAGTGACCAAGCGACCCACAGTAAAGTGTACAGTTCGCCCGTATTTGCTACAAAAAATACAGACAGGATACCCAACATTCTTTTTAAGATTATGCAAATCACTTCGAGCGAATACACAGTGTTCGTACTCCTCATAGCGGGTAACCAAAACAATGAATGCAACGAAGGAGTGGTTAGTCCAGTTGAACTGAATATAAGCATATAAGACCATAATGAAGTCTGCTGTAACGAAGTAATAACATAACAAAGCTATTGCAGGATTCGGCTCAACTCGAATACTTTAGTGTAAACCCGCCGCTAATTGCTAACCTTTGAACTTGTCAAGCTGTATGCCCGAGATTGAAGACTGGAACCTAACCCTGTCTAAGTTTCGGTTCACAAACGCACATGCCAACATAAACGAACCCGGCAAAACATTTTCAGAAACTTAGCGCGACACCCAGCAGAGCAGAAATGAAAATCGCCAACACTTGACAGATGGTGATACAAAACATCGCACACTTTCAGGTGATGTGCAGTGGCCTCAATTATGGCAAGAAAGTGAGATTCAAGTTGTTGTACGTATGCAAAAGCTGCTTCTGATGGCACAGTGAGATTCCCAAAAAGTTTGCTGGGGACGTGGTATGCTTTGAGCATTGTGAAATACTGGTGGGTACCCTTAAGCGTCTCACTGTCGTCTTTCAGTAACTGTGGGCAACTGCAACCGTCACATGCATTCCGAAAGAAGTGTTTGATGAGAAAACCAGCTACATAATATGCAGCGGAGTCATCGATAATATGGGAGTGAATGTTTGTCGCAAGTTCAGAGAGATCGTCTAGAGCGGGAAAGTCGTCAGGCTGTGGCTGTGCACACTCCTCATTATCCACAAGAGACGCACTAATGAGGGAGAATGGCGAGAGCTGCTCTTGGAGGAGGTCACATTCATCATCCTCGACATTTCCGTATTCTGACAGCTTGAAGAGTTTTCTTATGCAGATGTGCTTCAGGCCACAAATAAATTGTGCTACATTGGGGTTGGTGTTGCTACCCTGTTTTTGCCTAATGTGGCCAAATATGTTCTCCAGAGGATCCTGTTGAAGCCTGCGTGTTAACAGGTATTCAAAATTGTAATTTTTGGAGAGGTCGTCCCATAGTTGACAAATTGCCTGAATTGTAATTTGCCAACCTACGATGGTTTGTGGTTGACGTCTGCCAACAAACTGCCATGATGCAATCCAGGGAAGCTGGCCTCGGAGGAAGTCAATCAGCTCTGAATCATTTTTCATGATTGCATGCCGCAGCTTTTGCGAAGTTCTTTTTTTACTCGAGCTGTTCAAGGCATGGAAAATCCTGTCCATACGATCACAAAATTGAGCTGTAGTGATGGCCGAGGCAGGCAGCACCTTCGCATACACCATTGCCGTGATAGCAATCGAAACTGATGCACTGAGGACCTGAGTTGCTCTGCTGACCTTCATATTAGAAAAAGGTTTCTGATGAACGTGCCGTTCAGTCAACTTTGGAGCCAATCGCAACCGCAACTCATGTGAGGATTGGTAAAGGCTTACAATGTGCGACCAGTTAACGATGTCATCCCCAATGTATAACTTGTGTGCTTGGACATTATTGCGCGTTGTTTTAATTAAATGCGGAACATCAAAAATGTAATATACCCGCTCACCATTAACTTCAAAAAAAGGCTTTGCTACAGTCACTCTTAGTTGGTTAGCGAGACTTACATTTGAACTGCCCTGGTCACAAATGACTGCTTCCACTGCAATATTAATGCTCCTAAGCTCCAAAATGAGTGACACCAGCAAGTTATGCATAACAGATGATGGTGTTGATGTGTGCCCTATAGTAAAAGCAACCGGTTGAACCCACTTTCTCGAAACACCAACAAGCAGAAAAACCAGTGCTCGATCAGCGATGGTTGAAGTGCGATGAGTGCCATCATCTGTAAAACCCTGGACAACGTCTCTTGAAGCATCATAGTACAAATTCTTTTTGAGTGCTATTTCGTCGAAAACTAAAGCGCACACTCGGTCCCGTTCATTCCAAGCATGAGTATTTGTTGCAATGGAAGTAAGGATTCCTGGAATTATGCCTGGAGTCATCTTTACATTAGCTAGCCACCTCCTTAATGAACGCCGGGAGGGCAAAGAAAAATATGGAGCCAGAAATCGGTATGCTCGCGGACTTCGGAAGTTTAAGTGAAGAGAGAATTTCTTGAACCACACGGGAAACCGCTTGCCCTTGCGTTTGGGCCTCAAGCGAACATGTGCAGAAAGAAGTTTAAAAACCTCCTCCGTGACGTGCAGTCGGTTAACTCCAAAGGCCTTTGAAGTCGATGACGGTGCTTGGTGAGGCTGTCTCCGCAGTCTTTTGATAGTTTTCCGCTGTGCTGCTACTTTGGCTTGCAGATGTTTAATGGTTTGCTTGTACTTCATTGATGGAGACATTGTCGCTGGCACACAGGAACGCACTGCAATAAACAAAAAATGGGTGTAAAAGCGAAGAACAACTAATCCCATACGAGCACTTTCCTCGCTCTTTCAGACCCAAGGTGCACAACTTTCTGTGGTGCAAAGTTTTCGATTCCACTACCTAAAAACAAACCATTCACAATGTTGAAAATGCACAAAAAATGAAAATCACTGAGAGCCCACCCTTACATTTTGTAAGTGCACACGTAGTGTCCTTTTGAGGATAGTTTCCTCAGAATATCCTAAACATAAAATAGCACATTAAAAACAGCTGCAATAAAAGCATAGTCACCATTATCTCTAAGGCACTCAGGCGTGGAGCTGTTGGCGGAGACGTCTTCTGGAGGGTCTTGTGAAGCTTGTTCAGTGCCTCGGACAGTGCTGTCGGAACAATCTTGCGAGCGGCCTGCGGAAGTCTCTATATCAATCCACTCTGGTGTTGAAGTGAACATACAACTTACCGGCCACACAGGTTCCTTTTGTGACAGCTGAACGACTGGTTAAGGTTTTCTTCGGCAAGACGAAATCAGCAAAAATTCTTTCACCAGCTACAAGGGAGCTGCCACCTGCAGAGGTTTGGTCAACAGTCAATTTGGGTAAAAAAAAAAAAAGAAATCGCGACACTGAACGCACCCTGTTCATCGGGGCACCTCAATGTGTGGGAGCCGCTTTTTGAAGCCTCTACCGCAGGTCCTGAAGAAATGAAATTACGACAATGTGTCAGTAAGAGGCTTAAAATAACACAAACTGAAGCTCATCCGCACCTTGCAGTGCAGCTTCTGCAGCCATGTCACAGTCACTACATGAAGCGACGCTCAGAGAACCTGCGTATATGTGCAGTTGGTACAAGTTACAAAGCTTGTAGCATGGGAAAACTTAAACAGCTCTTTCAAATGCATAAATTGCTCGAACGCGGAAGAAAAGAGACGGCACCAACTAGGAAACAAGTAATTTGTGATTTTTGGAATTAACAGTGGCAGCTTTCACTGATGAAAGGTATACGTACATGTGCACTCAGGCTTGAAGATAACGTGAAATAGCCCTTTAAAGTCTTTCAAAACAAGTTGCGCAGGTCCAGAGCATCAAAACATGACAGAAATGTAAACCTGCTGTTAGGAAGGTAATAGCCCACAATTCACAGAGTTTAAGACTTTCCAAGTGTTACTTCTGTAGTGAGGTTTCTCCATCGGCTACAAAGATCTTCACGGTTAACTGTCGCCACTGATTCAATACAAGTGGCTGCTATTTCACATATTTGAGTTTCAGTCAATCACTTACATGGTGCAGCTGGTTGCACACTGGGACCAGCCATTCTTGTAAGCCTTGTGTGCCCAGGGTCCATGAAACTTTGAGCAGTAAAATGGTCGCTACAAACCCTGTACGTTGCGTACAATAGGCTGGCCGGCTTACTCAGGAGATCATCGCGTCCAGCATACTGCATCCATGCTTTCATCCTGCATTGGCAATGAACTATCAGCTGAAAGGGGAAGTGCTTGAATAGTGATTTTTTATTGTTACCCTCACTTAGCAAGTACGAACAGTAAGCCTACAGACATGCAAACCATACAAAAGCTTTAACAAACCTGCCGTCCCGTGGTACGCGGAAGAAAACTCGTCCCAGGCTTCTTGTGGGTTCTGCCATTGTTGAAGCACCACGATACACAGCAGTAGCTGCCGTAGCTTGGACCGCCGGACGGCATGGCGTCAGCGCGGTCTGAAAATGTTAGTAAGTGGATGCTTTGCTGTCAAATTACGAAAAAGATATGTGCACGTCATAAGTGTACCAGCAAACCCCTTTGAATGATTAGCTAACCGATGCACAATACAAAACCAGTGATACATCTCTGACCCATAAAACTCTGACTTACAAAGATATACGTCAAGACCACGAACAAAGATCAGAAGTTTCCAGGCCGCTATCCCTTGTAATGCAATGGTATCGCGGCCTGGAAACTTTAGAACACCTTCGTGCGTACGCAGTATCAGCAGTACATTGGGAAGAAAAATCGTAGTTGAAATTTGTGCGGTAAAATCATATTGGAAACGTAAAAAAAATTTGTGGGCAGCTTGCACTAGTGGCACAAGGCTAGCGAAGAAACGAAGATGATGGCCACTTGGCTAGTCCAGATTTGCCTCCGGCACACCAAGAATTATTCGTGTTCCGAGCCTTCGGGAAACGTGTCGTGAAGCATGCGAGGCCCAGCGAACTATTCTCAATATTTTGCACCGAGCCACCGAGCCTATGACCTAGCTGCCCAGCTATGCTCAGCGCACAGACGCTCGCGTCCGTGGCAGACGCAGCACGCGTCGCCTCGGCTTGACGCCGTGCCGCCTTTGCTATACTGCATACGTTGCACAATGTTCCCGTCTAACCGCCGCATAGAGCCACAAACTTTCTTTTTAGCGAACCTCCCAGTCCTTACAAGCTTCAGAAAAAGGGTACAACTGCGTGAATGAGACGCCACGTAAGAAACAAACTCGCACACACGAAGCGCAACGTGTGTGTGTGCATCTTTCTATGTTTGTTGCATGGTGTCTTTTTCGCGCAGGCGTAACCGTTTTCTGAAAAAATGACCCAACAAGACCAACAACATGTCATTCAACAAGCTTCGCTTGAAAACGTGCCTCACCTGTTATCTCACGCTTGAAAACGCCGACGCAGCCGACGTTGACGAGAGCGACGAAAGCTTCTCGCTGTCAAGTCATGCATGGGCTTGTCGCTGGGAAGATGGTGTTTATGACAGTACGGCTGAAGAAAAATAATCGCGTAAGGTGTGTTGAATAAATCGTTTTTATGTATAAAGAAAATACCAAATTTGGGCGTGTAATTATTAATTTGTGAAAACAATTTTGTTGCATTGATTATAACTGTTTTTTTTTTGCGCTTGCGCCCTCTGAAGTTTGGTGGGAGCACTAGTTCGTTACGTAGTCGTGACGCACTTCCTGAGGCCAGGTTTTGCCGAGTGTCCGCTCTTGTCTTCTTCTTTCTCTATGATAGCGCTGCTGCAGCTGCTGGAGAGGAGGTAGAGGCGAACGCGCGTGGTTGGCGCTACTTAAGTTTTTTAAAGACGATAGTCTTTATTGGGGACCTTTGACGCAAAAAATTTGATTTATCTGTCTGTCTGTTTGTACATTTGTCTGTTTGTCCACGCTTAATGGTGCCGGGTACTCTGAACGGCACCAGCCGATACCCCAAACGGCTGACCCCATCCGCAGCGCCCACCAATGTTGCTCAAGATTAAGCGTTCATACTTGTGCGATTGTCAATTAAAAAGCGATTATTGCGCATATCTGACGTACTATGAAAACACGTATACATTTTGTATGTGCGTCTTTTACTAGAAAAGAACCGTAGCGTTTATCACGCTGCGCTGACCATGCAACGCTTGCAAGAAAAGGCGAGTGTTTCCAACGCTTTGCTAAGATGACACGGTGATGGCACCTATATACCTGTCTACTTGCGTTCTACACCTTATTACCTCTGACACGGGCGCGCACGGCCATCTCTGAGCCACGCGCTTCGTTCTCCAAGAAAACTGCCAGATAGCGCTCATGTATCACGGGTGACGTGACTTGATGCACTCGTTAGCCTCCGCTGCATGCTCGAGGCACTCTAACGCAGCGCCTCCAGAATACCATTCACCGATTTCTTGCACAGAACATCAAACAACTGTTTTGTTCACTCCCTCCACGTGCAAGATTATCGTCTTTCGACGACATTTGCAGTGTAACATACAGATATGGGGCTAATTTTTTACTGAAGCCTCGTCTGTGTCACCGAAGTATTTGGTATGGACTGCCTGAAGAAATTGGTCTTTAGCACCTGGGTACGTGTGCAACAATCTCTCCAAGTTATTCTGGCTTTCACGTCTTGTTTTGAGTGGGTCAATCATTGATATAAGGATGCTCCATGTTTTCGCTGTTCCTAGTGTGTTTATAAAAAGTGTTCGACAATTTATAGTACTAGATACTCTACTACAGGAGAACTGAAAGCCGTCCCTTGGGCCTCACACTAGGCCATTGGGTGAATGTTTAGAATAAGTTGCTAACGATTTAGAGTGCGAGTTACTCTACTATAAGAGAGCATGAAACCATCCCGTGGGCTAACACCTCCACAAGAGAGCTATGAAATACATACTCAATTTCTGTACATTTCACGGCTTTTCCGATGATGGGGCACAAACAGCGGTCCCAATAAGCTTAAGTCATCCTCCAAAGCCACCATGCGAAATCTGGTTATATTTCAGAGTTTGGATATTTATCGGAAATAAATCAACAGTACTCTGCACATTAAGCTTCACTACATACGCTAATTAAGCTTCCATTTTATCTTTTAAGCAAGTGACCACAAAAAAACAATATGATAAAATAGTGTTGTTTAAAAGACAGCTACGAATTTGTACCTAAACAATGGGCACAGTGTACCAAAAGAAGTGATAATTATAAGCAATGGATGAAATAATAAATAATGGATCCAGTAGCCGCATCCCGCAACCACCGCGACGTTGACATCAAATTTTCGCAAAGCATATGTTTTCCAGATTTCAACGCAATCCTCAATTTCAACAAAGATTTCTTTTTCGAGGGGGCAGTAATTCTATTACTACGCCACTCTACAAATCCCTCGCAGAAACTGGTCACATTTTGTTTGCACAGTGTATTTTTATTTACACAGTGTACTATTAAACAGCTTCGAGAATTCAGCTATCGTCACATTTTGTAACAGCGTATGTTCAATGCTACAAAACAGTGGAGGCCAACTATCGTGACCTGACCTTACGGTAGCCCTCCATCATCATGCACTGGTAAATACTTATTCACGAATGGGCGGGACTTGTTTTGTTACCTGAACGCCCAAACCACGCTTCTATATTTTGACAATGGGCGATTTATTATTTTGTTCGCCTTCTGCATAGCGTTCGTCGACGTCTGAAACGGTCCTAGAGTAGCCGCATGCCGAGAACACCTAAACGCGACTTCGACTGTTAACTTTCGCAGAGCGCAAGTTTTCCTTCCTTGTGCAGTCTTCCACATCGACTTTAGCTTATACATCTTGTCCTGGAGAGGTGTTCCAAGTGAATAAGCATGTCTATGCTGACTTCACGAGAAAACAGTCTATCCATCCGTCCATCTCTCATAAGACCAGCATCCCTTCATTGCAGGGGTCTCAAACAGGCGGCTCGCAAAATTTTTTCGAGCAGCCTGCACATTACCGTTCTCGTCCCTTTTTTTTTCTATTAAGTGTGCTCATGGACTACGCAGACCTAACCGGTCTCGCGCCTTTTTTTCCTGAAACAACCCATGTGGTCACCATGTGTTGACCACATAACAAATTATTGTTTCAGAACCGGTGCCCAAACTTCAGTTGCTCTGCATGTTGGTATCGATGTTTCTCAAATCCTGATTTAGGTGCTTTTAAAAATGCCCGATAAATGAGCTACAGCTTCCTGTAGGATTCGAAATGAAAACATCCGCTGATATCTTGTGCAAGCCGCCTTCTCTCCTTTTAATTTCACTCCACTCCGCATTTGTTAATACTTAGTGAACTACAAAAGTCACAAAACGTCCGTGTCGCAAAAATCAGAGCAGTAGAAACAGAGACAGAGACGTGAAACCCCAGATTGCCACGTCTCTGCTCTCTGTCTCCGTTTCAACTGTTCTGCGTTTCCCCATTTCGACGTTTTGTGGCTTTTGTAGTTCACTGAATGTGTACCAACTTGCCCAACAAGCAACTCTTCTAATTCGTTAATACCCCGGCCCATACAAGACTCTGTCCACCGGTTGAGGCGAGTTTGAGACCCCTGCTGTGAAGAAATGAATGTGCCACACAAAAAAGACAGGTTATTTTGGTGTCGCTGGGTTTTAAAGCACAGGCTCAATACATGCACTCGATAAGTGTCATATCGCCGCTCAATCAGTTCTTCCGCTACACCCCAGCAGTACTCCTTGCTCAACAATTTTTTATGACTTCAAGTCAACATTATCCCTCGAATAGGCGTCTTCTTTCAATTTACACTATATATTGCTTATCGCTATAAGCGCCCATTATACTTATTATTTAACGAACCAAAATAACCATCAAACCATCACGCATTCTAGTTTCCCATCTTTGTTCCATCTTCCAAACAAATAATTAGGTAGAGCCCAAATTCTATTTGTCAGCAATCTGGGACTCTAATAAATGCACATGAGCATCCAATGTTTCAACCTTTAATTAAATATCAGCCACCGCGTTGGACAGTGGTTACAGCGCTCGGCCGCAGACTCAAACGTCTGTCTCACTCCAACGGCGTGTGTTAAACCCCGTCCGAGGCTGTCGCACTTTTGATGGAGGCGAAGATGTTAATTGGCCCGTGCACATAAACATAGGTGCTCCTTAGAGAACCTCAGGTGGTCGAAAATCAAGCAGACCACTATGGTGTGCCTCAGTTGTTTCTGGTGTTTACTTGTGAAACCTGAGAAATTAAAAATTGTTCTCGCATGCTCCCGTTAGAGCTGTCCAATAATTGATTACTACACGACGAAAAAGGTTTCATTCACCTGTTAATGGCTGGCGTAAACGACTAATCGTTCACAACCAGTAGGGAATGGGTGAACTTTTATCGATCGCCCGCATTAACTGACCACGCCTAAGCTGTTAATAGACTCATCTGCTAACATGACAGATTTACTACTGTGATTAGTTATAGAGAGCCTTCATATGTTCGCCACACATAGATTCAATTGAGATGGCAGTGTCCGCTCTAATGAACTAAGGAAATTTCATGTGCGCACCACGGAGGCGGCACACAAAAAATGGGAAAAAAGCAGAGTTTATAAAAATAGGGGAAGTGAACGGAAGGCGACCAGAGTGTGCTTTGAGCAAAGCGAGTTAAACTACCGAGCAGTGAAGATGCTACCAGCATTAAGAAAAAATATCGTGTTTTTGTCTCTAGCTACATGGTTTCAAGGCTATAATTGCATTAAAGGAGACATTCATTGTGAGATGCCTTCTCCCATATTTGTGTTTTTTACCATGTATTTGAACACAATTACCAGCACTACAATATAAAGTGTAATACTGAAAGAGGGAGCAAAATTCTGGCATGAGTACCCTGACACTTCGGGCTGTAAAACAGCAATCGACGCCACATAGTGTTCCTTACCTTTCGTGTCCGGTAAGGCTCTTTTTGAGGATTTCTTTTTTAATAAAGTTTTTTTCGTCCGTCCTTCCTTCGGCACTGGAGATTCCGTGTACTCTGCAAGGGCAGAAAATAGTTTACTACAAGAAAACGTCACACTTTCGTCGAAAAGGTGAAGCAATTAATGCTAAATCGTCCAAGTGTATAACGTTATGCGAAGTAAGGCTAGCAAACAACTTTTTTTATGATCCGATCTCGCGTACTCTGAAACGCGTTGGCGGAAGGGGAAAAGAAATTTGACGCCACTCGAGCTTCGCGATCGGAAGTAGTTCGCTGTATGGCGTAATCGAGCCAGTGCGAGTCGCCTTCTTAATTGCTAGCGTAGCTTAGGTTTTCAATGAACTGTCATAGACTGCCTACTGAAAATGCAGTTAAGTGCCCGCCAGGCCATAATTCTTTTGCGAGTCAGCGAAGGGCCCACAACGCGTGAACCTCACTCTCCTGATAGTTTTGCGGCTGAGAAAGATTAGTTATATCTCAGCGCTTATAATGGGCGGGGCGTTTCGAAACAAACATCCGCGGTAATTCACGTGTTATGACGCCTGGCGTGACTCTACTCCTGTGCCACGAAACCTTCTTTACGTTGAGGAGACTCCTTGCACTGCATGAGATTCATGTATAGTGTTTTCCGATGCAAATTCGAGGAATAGCACGTCCTGGCTTAGTCCTCTCTGCCTTGACTGACAAGTTACTCTCTTGTCGTCCACTCAACCCTTCTCCTTTCTTCCTTTCTTTTGTAGTGAAGAGGAATGCCCGCTACTACAGCGACATCGACACGTACGTTGGTGCGAGGTGCGAGCTAGGACTGCCTGGTTGCTGCTGCGACGATGCCCGTATGGTATACCTGGCCAGTTCTTGCTGCATCAGTCCCGACGCTGCTACCGTTTTTCGCCTTGCATTAGCATTATACTTTCTATAAACTTGACCTCTCCTTCCGTATCTTTAAAAGCCCTGAGCCGTGAGTATTGGTGGCATTGGTAGCAAGGGCGGATCCAGCCATGCACTCCTTTTAGTTAGGGGGGGGGGGGGGGGGGGTCGTTTCAAGCAACACTGATGAGGGGGCATAGTCATGACTTTTCGTTGCGGTAGCAATTATATGGACAGTTTCGGCTGATTTTGCCGTCCCCAATATATATCGGGGTCCGGTCTTTCCGCGGAGCGAACATCGCCTATGAGGCCGGGGTAGTGGCTGCGCTCTCAACACGAAGCCGCCCACGTATAGATGCGCTGCCACCAGCGGCGACCAACGACGTAGTACAGCCCTTAGTACCAGCATACGCTGCCCACGGGAGGCGCTCCTAATCAACGCCGGCACTACGCAATAGTTTTGTTGTGGTCATCTATTGTGGCCCCCGCCTCAGGAAACTTGGTTAGGCGCATCTTAAATAAAATTAATATTTCTCATAAAAATGATAGCCTAGCTTCGAAAAACGTTCGAATATGTCGCTATCGCACTCATTGCTTCACCGTTTTGGCGAAACTGGGACATTTTTTGTCAGTTACAATATATACCTGAAGACAGAAAGGCCGATGTCACGGTGTCGCGCCCAGTGGTAGAGCGAGTGGTGGCACTCGTCGGCAGCGTCGACCGGTCACTCGCCGAAAGGCTTGGTAGAAGACCGCACTCTCCTCGTTCTCTTGGACTCCCCTGGCAAATAGGTAGGAGCGAGGCAGGAAGGTGAACTCAATTGTTGCCGATTGATGCATGCAGGGACATGTAAGCTCGCATCTAAGTCAGCGAGGTGATCGTTACAGCGTGCGAAAATTACCGTACATGTCTTCTCAGAAGCTCAGCCCAGCACAAAATTGAGATGCAACAACCTGTGAAAGGCAGTTTGAATGGCGGAAGGTTGTCTTGCGGCTTCCTGCAGTACTCCGTCAGATTACTTATCTCACTTCTTTTTTCGATCAACCACTCGAAATATAAAGCGGCACGCGAGAGCCAAGATGCGTTTATAAGGGAGGAAAGCTCCGCTCCCTTCCCGCCACTTCCGCAATATGTCTTGACTTGATTGTGACACGCACATTTATGTCATAGCTGCTACAAATAACAACCACAGTACTTTCCTTAACTTCATTGTTATGTATAGCGGATACAAATAAATTTAAAGGTGATTTTGACCGACTTGTCACAAGGACGCCGCTAAAAAAAACCCATGTGCTAAGGCTACATTGTGCAGCAAGATTTGTCTTGTGATTCGCCGCTTAGCAAACTTGAGCAGGCGGTCCTCGGTGGCGGGCGGTCGCAGCGAAGGGTGGCTCAAATAAGTGTGCCTTCGATTACGGCCGAGCTCCGCATGGCTACATGATCACCATGGATGTAATCTTAAGGGTGCGTCATGTATGGAATCCCAAGGTCACATCGCTACCAAACTTACTACGCCGCACTCGAAACTGTACAGTTAAAGCCACCTACACTTTGAACAGCTTCCCCATCAGGTCGTTTTCATTAACGCCGTGAACAGTAAATACTGTTGTTTGCCGATCGACTACACGGGCATCGAAAGGGTGCGCCACATGCTCTGTCGCAAGCTCAGAATACTGGTGAGGCATTTCACAGCCACCGTGCATGAACTGACTTCGACTGGGGCATGTATCTATATGTATTTGGACGGGCCGAACACTCACTTGACCTGCTGCGTCGAGGCATGTTGTTCTGTGCACACGGTAATGCTGAAGTCGCTGAAAGATCTCACGGCACTTGCTCATGAAATGAAAACAGAGAACCCCGAAGTTAGCTCGTGAGCGCCGAACCAAGGCTTCTTCTTCGTTGTCTTCTTCTCGTTCTCAGCCTCGAGCAAATCAGCGCGCGCTTCCAATTCTCTGTGATGATAGTGGCTTACGTGCATAATGAGAAAAGACTATTTCCCTGAATTGGCCGGCGGTTCTATTGGCAGATGCTACTCCCATACCGCACGTAGACAAAAATTATAACTCTGGGTTAAGACGTACACCGTGAAAAGTTTGTTTTTCGCAATATCGATTACAGACGAGGACACCGCGACGTCAAAGCGCACAGCCAGGGTTACCGTAGATGGCTATCTTTTACTCCAAACTGGCTGCTTTCGCACCCAATCTGGCTAGAAAACTTTGATGACGTCATGGCTACTTTTTTATTACATTAAACTCCCGTTAGACGCATTTAGTAGTCAATACTTTTTATCATTTGTAGGTAAAAGAACAAAAATGCCACTGGTTTCAACCTTTTCAGTCACGTAAGCTATTTAACGTGCCGGCAACAGGCCAATGCGCGCCGAAGCACCCCCACGAGAAACAAATATCAGCACCAATATAAGGCAGATTTAGCAATTACTTTCGGTTTGCGGTTTTAAGAAAAAAAAATGCAGAAACATTTAATGTTTCCACTGACTGGTTTGCTTGAATGCTGCATAAATATGTACCGCGCACTGAACTGATGCTAACATGCTATAGTGGCTGAGCCATTGCTGCAAATTCTTATTTATGAAAAGTAAACGTCATAACAAGCGAGATAAGAAATACAGTTATAATAGTTATAGTTATAAATACACCTAGTTATATAAATAGACCTGCCTAGTTATAAATAGACCAAGTGTACTTCTTGAACAGCGTTGCGTTGCTTAAGCCGTGACTTGCAATACTTGGTAGATATGGTCACATATATCACGTTATATCAACAGAAAGACAGTGCAATTATTTCTGCATGACTATATGTATATACAACGGCATCGCTATCATGGGAGCCGTGAAATGCCGTCCTTTCGGTCGCTCTCCAACAGCGCATCGAATTGTCGCCGCTGGTATATATTCTGGTATATATGTATGTATATTCTGTATATATATGTATATATGTGTGTATATATATATGTATGTATGTTGTATGTATGTATGTATGTATGTATGTGTATGTATGTATGTATGTGTGTATGTATGTATGCATGTATGTATGTGTGCATGTATGTATGTATGCATGCATGCATGCATGCATGCATGTATGTTATGTATGTATGTATGTATGTAAGTATGTATGTATCTATGTATGTATATATGTATGCATGTATGTATGCGTGTCTGTATGTATGTATCTATGTATGTATGTATGTGTATGTATGTATGTATGTATGTACTGTATGTATTATGTATGTATGTATGTATGTATGTATGTATGTATTATGTATGTATATTCTGGTACATATATATTCTGGTGTGGTATACACTCTTTACTGGTATATATTCGTCGAATATATAACAGCAAAGAGTGCTCCACGACCTACCTATTTTATCAGCGCACTGTGGGTCATGCCTTCCGTTATCGCTTTGAGGTCGTTCGATGTTGTAGGACCCGAAGCTTACTGCCTTGTTGTAAATCTTTTCATTGTTCTTTTTGACTCACTGTAGTCTGCTTATATTTTTGTTTGTGTTTTATTCACTCGTCCCATAAATGCTTTTCGACTTGCGGTAAATAAATAAAGCTTTTTTTTGCAACTCGCATCTGGCTTGAACCGCAAGATGAAAAAATATCGCTTTATTTGTGTGTTTTTGCATAGTGAAAGTCATATTTATTGTATAAAAGTTCTGATTGTATACATATTTGGCAACAAATACGGCTATAAAATAAAATTATATGGCTTCTTTGGCTACTTTAGCTTGAAATTTGGATAATTTTCAAACATTCCTTGTGGCAAACGTGCGCGCAGCCTTATGAAAAAACTGCGCCTTCACGTCGCCTATAGCAGCTGGTGTCACCGTGCGCGAACCACATCACAGTATGCGACGCAAAGCAAGAACGAACCTTGGCTATATATC
>WOVY01005906.1:0-42052 GCA_013436015.1 Rhipicephalus annulatus | reverse complement strand
AGGATTTTGTGACACCCCGCTTTGACCCCAGCGGATTCACTATCTCCACTTCGTCGCTGTACAAACACAAAAAAAAAAAGCGTATACTGCGCGCCATCCTCGAGTAGTGCATGCAACTTTTCTTTGTATATGCAGCCATCCCTAAAATTATGCAGCGTTGGTGAAGGCGCTCCTGTTGAGAAATCTAGCTCTATGTGGTCGCGGAAGTTCTCAGAGGACATAAGATTTCGCATGACACCACTTATAGGAACAAACTGAAAAGTCTCCACCAGCACCAAGATCACGCACTTCAGGCTTTACGGTAGGGCAGGTGACGCTTGGCGAATTGCTCTCGCTTATATTACTACTTGCTGCTTGAAAAATATCCTCTAAGAATTCACCAGCGAGTAACTTGCGCAGTTCGATTCCTGCCGACTCCATCGCGATGTTATTTCAATGACAGAAGCGAATGTCCGAATTATGTCGAGAAAGGTAATCTTGAAGTCATTGAAAACACTTTCTGCCGTAGAGTGCGGTAGCTTGTGCACTTCTGCAACACGAAAAAAAGTAAGCACAGCTGTTTTTTTATTTTCAGCACGAAGTCGTTGATTGTGGTCACTCGAGCAGTGGGAACAGAGACCGCATCGCATTCCGTGTTGATCATGTTCGACGAGCAACCAGATGAAAACATTTCACTGTGATCACCCACTGTGTCGTGCGCAGCGCAGCTTGTTGTGGCACGCACCGGTGGTTCTTCGAGGACTGTTGGTTCAACACCGGCTTCCTCTGCGTCATCCATGTCCATATATCGTCTGTGCACACGGTAAATGTGCCTTCGATAAGATTCGAACTCACTGTAGGTTTTCGCACACCCATCCACACCGCACATGATAGAAAATCTATTGTCGTGGCGATGGTCTCTTATGTGCCAGACGACTTTGCAGAGCTTCGTGGACGAGAACGCACATCTTGGGCATGAGTGTAACATGTTCACTCGCGGCAGTATTTGCGTACAGCCGCTGGGCGGTATTCTCGACTAAGTACGCCGACGGCTCACCATGATTACAGGTAGCTACATGGCAGACGTAACTGCAGTTCTATCCGTAGTTTTCACCAGCCGAACTGGGCCAGCATGGCTTACCATTTAGGACCAAAAAGTTGACAAGACGGCGGAGGGCGAAAAACATGAACCGGCAACACGTGGAAGCTCCGCATTCTTTGAGGGTTTTTGCACGGCCGGGCTAGACTGCACCTGGAAGGCGGGCGTCGTGGAGGAAGGGGGGGGGGGGTGGGTGGCAAGGGTGAGATATTTTCACTGACAATAAGGATAAGGAGTAGTTGCCTTTACACGGGAATTCATGTGCCGTCTTAGCTGCGGGTTAGCGAGAGGGTACACATTCCTACACGTGTCTAGCAGCGCCGTGAAATATTGGTCGATGCAGAAACGGTTTCTTTCAAAATCAAGTTCAAGATCTAGTGAAGGATTCGACGAAACACCGTCTGGCGAGGGGCATACGTGTCTTGCAAATAACAAACACTCGCCAAATTTGCAACGATATACGTTGCAATTAGCGAGCGTTTGTTTATTTGCAAAACAAGTTCAAGATTTGAAAAAGCCACGCTAAACTGGACGGACATGCTTTTCGTGGAAGTACACTGTGCAGGTGGATTTCTTGGACCTGCCCTTCATCGTGCCCGAAATACAGGCTGCCCGTAGGGAAAGCGCATGGGTTGGTTTACTTCATGCCACGCACGTGCTTATTGTGACATTTCATTCGTAGGGCAAGTATTGAACTTCCTGAGAAGCTACGGCAACATAAGAGCGATGTCCCCAAGTTCCAGTGACAAAGAGTACGTTCGCGGACCACGGCATCTATTTTCACAATGCCGGCGTCGTCGAACAAGATGCAGCTTATTTAAACAGGTTTTCGCGAAATCCTGGCCTATCCAAGACAGTCAGTCAGTCAACAAACTTTTTACACATTCCCCTGAGGAGCTGACGTCTTTCAAGACGGCTGGTCGGCTGCGGGCGGCACCCACGTCGGTACAGGAAGGGCATGCCCCTTTCGCAAGGAGACAGCCAGTAACTTCAACCGGCTTAAGGTGCGCTGCTAATCGAGTGCGCTCAATATAATTTCGCTCATCATGAAGAATAGGCACGACCCCCACGGCAGGAAGAAAAAGTACGCGAATCGTGGAATTTTTTCTTGCAGCTAAAAAAAAAGAAGAAAAGAAGTGGATATTTCAAGGGCTAGTTTTTCTTTGTTAGTCTTGATATTGCACCTAAGAACAACAAAACAAAACATTTGTTTACTCCTTACTTTGATTGGCGTCCCTCTGTTTCAAGTAAAGTCCATTAATTAAAGGACTGCACAGCAAGCATAACCGCAATTAGTCTCCTAACCATGGTTATAGAAATTAAACGGGTGATTCCACGGGAGATAAGGTAATAAACCGAACTGAAGTGAGATCGACAGGAATCTGAAAAGGATGTATCACATTTGATTGAGTATTTCATATTTTATGTATATAGCACCAAGCAGCCCGAAAAGGAACCCAGTTTTCTTTTAAACTGCATAATTTATGGGATCAAAAATATGGAACATATTCAATGCGGGGGACCAATTTCATCACCCGTCGTTCTCGACAGGTGATGAGGGTGTTATAAAGCAAACATTACCGTTGAATTTTTTGTGTGAAATGTATGCGACAGAAACAGTAAAGTAACATTTATGAAACGTACTTGTAAAGCGAAGGAAACTATTTTTGAAAAATTTCTGAATATGCAACACTAAGTATAAATTGTTGTTGGGCGATTTGATTTAACGTCAGTAGGGTACATAATACCGCAAACTTGGAAAAAACACAGATTCTAGTAAATAAGTAGGAGGGAGCAGAAAGGTCGTGCGATAAACTTCTTTGTTTATTTGAAAGAACAGGCCACCAGATTACAAATCTCTGCGAATGCGTGCGTCAAAATCGGTAAACACTGGTCACATTCGCGTGTCAGAAAGCTGCAGCTCGTTTTGGTAAAGTAAAATAGTCGTATCAATAATGTAAGCTGTGCCTCTTTTCTTAATGTCAAACGCCCCCAATAGCTCGCACTAATGTTTCGTTGCTTCTGCCTATTATCTTGACCTCGCGAAGCCGAGGATCACATCTGCAGGCTATACCATGCGCAGGTAAATACGCATTTCTTTTATTCTTTAGAGATAAAGGATGCTCCCGAGTCGGTCGTTGAGACAGCGTCCTGTTTGGCCTACGTACGTATTCCCACACGACAGCGGTATTTATGCAACCGTCACGCATTTCACATAAGGTATGGTGTGCTTCTTCAGGCATCCAGGCATTTCTGTCAACGTGGCTGACCCACGGACACCGTCCAGCCAACTTGTGTGGTGCCGAGATTACGCCCACGTACCATGCTTATTCCAGCTCACAATCATCAAAAGGTAGCAAAGGTTTGCTTTTGCGTCCACGTCTGGTGATGATGTAAAAATTTGAACGACTCTCGAGTGCAACGATCCCGGCGGCGATACCAAATGTTTGTTTTGTCGAGAAGTGGGTGACACGTGTTATTGGTACCTACTTTACACAGTGTTTAGACTTGAGTGAATAGCCGTTTGTAGAAGAATTATTAAGATGCTCGCTTAGCCGAATGTTTACACACCGACACCAACTCGAACAATCAGCCATTTTTACACACCAACCCGGTTGCCCCCACGTACACCCACCTCAGTTGTCTATTGGCACAATGGTCACAGTAACTTAGAGTGGTCTAGAGTGGCTATAGACCACTCTGGGCTCCGTGTTCGGAGCACAAACCGAGATCTCAACCAAAAAGTGTCACTTTTTTTGGTCTAGTGAAATATGCCGATGGAATATGCATGCCGATTCGACGCTGTACTGGTTTAATATGGCAGACAGTGTGCCATCTTAAGAAGCGGAGGTTGGGAATACTTTCTAAGAAGAATAATAAAACATTAATTGGACAACTGCAGATCGAGAAGACATACGCGCCCGATATGTTTGAACTCTTTAGTGTGATTCAGCGGTCCTCTGGATACCATTCAATTGTACGATATGCCGGGGCCATCCTGATTAAATGCGTCGCAGTGGTCTAGCTAAACTATATATGGTCATATCTCCGACGAGCTTTGTAAAGGCAGCCACCCGCCCCATTATTCTGTCAACTAACATGATTTTAATTAGAACTAACAGACAATGACTCCAAGAAATATATAGAGGGTGTTATTAGAAGTAATTGCAATGTACATGTAAAGAAAGAAAATGGCATGGAAAGATAGCAGTCCGCTGGTAGGGACCAAACCTGTGACCTTCGAATAACGCATGCGATGCTCCAGAGCAGGGGTTCGCAACCTGCGGCCCGCGAGGCACTACTATATATGTGGCCCCGGCAGGACGTCCACCCCCCCCTCTCCTTCTAACCTTATTTCTTCGTATACTTAAAGGACCAGGCAGTTTTGGCCTAAAATGCAATTTTTTTAGTAACCAATGTTTAATTGGAACCTCATGACGCGTGCTTAAAATAAACATGATTTTACAGTTTTTTTACATTATCCCTTTGCTCGCAAAGCCCCCCCCCCCCCCTTCCATTTGGCCCGTCGCTGTGCCAACTTCTGCTCTAGAGCATCGCACGTGTCGAAGGTTCGGTCCCTGACTGCGGTAAGTTACCTTTTCGTCCACTTTTATTTCGTCAAACTTACATTGCAATAACTACGAATAACATTCCCTATACTATCTCTGGCATCATTGTCTGTTAGTCCTCATTAATATTCTGTCGAACAAAGAAAAACGAGCCGTCAGTTTTCACTTCTTTCCTTCAGCCAATGTATGTATATCTTTCCTAACAGAACAACAAGACCTTGAAGCA
This sequence comes from Rhipicephalus annulatus, assembly GCA_013436015.1. Lineage (NCBI taxonomy): Eukaryota > Metazoa > Arthropoda > Arachnida > Ixodida > Ixodidae > Rhipicephalus > Rhipicephalus annulatus. Next base: position 37,179 of record WOVY01005906.1, on the reverse strand, counting down.
ACAAAAAAAATTTCTCACACAGGTTTTGATAGTGAATATTACCTACATGCAACACAATCACTCCATTAGAGTCTCTCTCGGAGTGAGACCGTGCGGAAGTGACATAATATCGCTTGTAGAATAAATGATGTTGACACCGGTGATTGTTTTGTCACGAACTCAATGGCCACGATAAATGAAATCTTAGCACTTCATTCACGTGCTCGGAGAACATATTCAAGTTCTCATCGAATGGCCGAGAGATAACAGAATTCTTTGCCTACATTATGCTTGAAGCAGTTTGTTTTTACGAGTGGCCTTGAAAACTGTGTCTCACACCTTTCAAAACAACACGTGGGGAGCTGCATCACACTATCTGAAATAACACAACCGCTGCTTAATTAGTATTGAGCGAAGTGGTAGCTGCACATGACTTCTGTCGTCGTAAATTCACGTTAAAACGGACGTGGCATCTGCCTACACGAGCGAGTCATGCAGCAGAGAATTAATATAAATTAATTAATTTGTGCGCTCGATGCACACAAATTGAATTGAGTTAGCTTCTTTGTGGTGGTCTTACTTATTTGTACCAATGTCCATCTGGTTAAGCGCATAATTGTAAGCTATATAAACATGGAAGGTGGTGGCGCGTTACAGTGTCGAACGTTAGGGGGGGGGGGGGGCAGTGGTTTTCAGAATCGGAAAAGAAAGGAAAAGTGAACCCCGCAAATATTTGCCGCCAACTGCGACACCTGAGCAGTGGTTCACTGGGGAAGGGGGATAATAGACTAGAGTGGAGAGATGAAATGGGAATAAGAAAGCGAGAGAAGAGACCAGGAAAAAAAAAGGGGGGGGAGAACTTGTTCTCTTTTCATGCCCTTCTACTCACTCGCTGTCCCCAACTGGACCGGCATAATGAATAAAATGTTCTTTATTACCTTCGCATGCCAGCTACAGGTTTCAGACAGGACAAATTTCCGCTGCACAGAGCCAAATGGTCTTCAAGATTCAAAATTTTAACAACAGACAGCGTCGTTGTGATAGTTACCTTCAGGAGGCGCTGATTACTGAAACGCGGCAGGGGGCGCACACATCGACGGAAGCTGAGCCAGGCTAGGGTGGCTAGCCAGGCAAAGAGCAGGTTGTCGCAGTGTGAACGTGTCAGCAGCTTTCCTCCCGCGCCCACGTGCTTGTGTATTCATGGAGCCGCCGGAATTCCAATATTTGGTGTCATTTCAAGGCCGCAAGAAGATTATTTCTGCTCGTGGACCGACGGAGGCGGACATTTTGGAAGCCTTGAAGACGACAGACTTTGGCCATTCTTTGCAAGCATGCCGGATTGAGGTATGTTGTCTCTATCCTGAAGTGCATCGAATTGCATTGTGACAGTGGCCCAAACAGTACTGATTATATTCCGTTGTTAGCACGTGCTTCAACAGTTTTACCAAGCATGCGCTCGCGCTTTTCGAAGCGTGGGGCTTTTCTTGCCCTGCTCTCTCACTGGAGCTGTCGGCCCGCGAAGCGTGCACGTGGTCTCGGAGTTGCTGATGGGAGATGTAAACCAGGTTTAATCTCCGCTTCGGCGGCGCGCAACCACCCTTTGCTGGCATTCGCAGTGGTTGTGTTGCGATAATGTAATGGTGCGAATCGGCTATCGGGGTGGTTTTAAAAAAAAAGTGAAGAAATAAGTGTGGCCTCGTAACTGTGGCTCACTTCGGAGGTCAACTCAACAACACTGCACCGAGGATGGGGAAGTGGGAATGACAGATGTAGAGGATGAGAGGTGAAAATGGTAAAAAAAAATGCGCACTCGATCTGTCTCTCGGAGGCACGCACGAACTTTCATTAGCGGAAAGTGGGGCAGCGCGCTTGGTCATCCAGTTATCGAGCAGGCAATGCACCAAGACACGGCGTTGGTAAGATGAGTGGCCGTCGCTGAGTTCGTTTCCTGGTGTTCAAATTGAGCGAGATTGTTCACGAATAAAGGCATAGCTAGGATGTTAAGAGGTTAGGTATGTAAGGAGATCAGCAAAAAAAAGTAAGACTTTTGTACCGCACGTAAAACATGAAATCAATAAAATTGGACTACAAGAAAGACTTATTATCAATTTCGAAGGACATGGAATAGGCTAATTTCTGTGGTTACTGCATGTATCTTCCATAGTGAAAATAGCGTGGGTGCAGAAGCTGCTTGTTAGCATCGGCATGCGCAGGGTTCCCCTCTGAAGAGGGGGGCTGGGTGAAGGTTGCACGCCGGGCACGTTCTCTCCCCCCACCCCGAAATTTTTTTTCGCTCTGCCTACACAGAACAAAATGAACGTTTACCTGCCCGGTACCCACTATAGATCAGAAACGTGCCCTCCCCTCTGAAAAAGATATCTGCATACTACCCTGGCTGACTTTGCGCTGCCTTCTGAAACTCAGCACCCCTCTCCCTATTGTGTCAATGAGTGGGGCAAACATGGCGACCCCCTTCTACGTCTTAATTGACAATAGGGTGAGGGGCGGGGGGACCGCCAGCTGTGCTCCCAGGTATGCTCGTCAGAAACTGAAAATTCTCAAAGCTAGCGTAAAGTGTTGTGTGTGTGTGTGTGTGTGTGTGTGTGTGTGTGTGTGTGTGTGTGTGTGTGTGTGTGTGTGTGTGTGTGTGTGTTGTGTGTGTGTGTGTGTGTGTGGTGTGTGTGTGTGTGTGTGTGTGTGTGCGTGCGTGTGTGTGCGTGCGTGTGTGTGCGCGTGCGTGCGTGTGCGTGTGTGTATGTGTGCGTGCGTGCGTGCGTGCGTGCGTGCGCGCGCAGTCTTGTGTTCTGGATGCTTGTTCACCAATGCTGTACGTTTGCCCCACGGTCGGCATTTCTGTCTCGCAGGTGTCGTTAGGTGTGTTTAATGCTTTGTATTCTTTGATATATTGTGTTGCTTTGTGTAGTGAAATCATCAATAATTATTAGGTGTGTGAGTATTCAAATTACCAATGGAATAGCGACGGATCCTTTATCTCTATTTAGCTATTTCATTGCCGAAATGTGTGCACTCGAAACATTAATGGGCTATCAACACTGTATTTATTAGCGCATGATTTCGCTTCTGCAAAAAACTATGGTGTTGCCAAGCGGTGGTGTTGGATGTTGAAACACAGTTTGAATTTTAGCCATTTTTGTAAAGGTGATAGCTGCCAGGTAAAGCCAGCTACATAGGTCAGAGAAAGTGTTTCCCAGAAACAGTCTGGAAGATAGAAGTGCAGCATAGCGTTCTTGCAGAGTAATATGAGAAGCACGATCATAAGATCGACTTCGACATCGCTTCTGTTCTTGAAACAGAAAGGAATCTATGAAGGAGGCTCTTGTTCAAATGCTGTTACATTCAGAACACACCTGTAAACATGAACCGGTCGTTAGGAACAATTCCCTCTGTATACGTTCACAGCCTCCGATACGCGAGAGAAAGAGAAAGCAGGGGCCATTGTCAAACAAGACGGGGAGATGCTTCCATGACCAATATAGTCATCTCCTTAGGAAAATACCGAATTGGTTCCGAAACGTCGAGATCTCTACGAACTTGGCTAGAGCCATTTCTAATTTCTAAATTGTGATACACTGTAGAAGAAAAGTTTGACGACAGAGATAACAACAGAGCTAAAAAATTTGCTTCAGCTTAGCGCACGCAAGAAATGCAGCCTAATAATTCCTTCAACGTGCGAAAATATAAGGCTCCATGGTCTATTGAATGAAGACTTGTGCCATTAGCGTATACAGTATTTTATAGATAGCAGATACTGTGAGTGTGGTTTTTCGTTGTAGCACAGTGATTATCTTCTGCTAGTACAGCAATCATTAAATGCTTTTGTTTATTTCTAATTGATGTTATGAAACAGTGAAATTTCACAAGTTTAATTGTCACTATTTCACAAATCTGAACTTACTGATACCGAATGTCCAGACGAGTAATTTACAATGCTCTTTACAATACATACATTAAGGGTTTCTCGACAATACACACGGCATCATGATAATAATAAAAAAAAACAGGACAAGTAAAGTGATTCTAGGGTGCTATTGAATATAACATTGGTAGTCTGCTTACTTCAGGTTCTGTGCCTATTGAGGTAACTTTATGGGAATTTGAACATCACATCTGAATCTCTTTCAGGTATACAACGTCCGACATGATGAATTTGTGGACCCACCAGCTGGCCATGTCTTCTCTGATAAAGATAAAATCAGGCTTGTGTGCAGTGAAAACTTCTTAATGAGCTGCAGGTCAGTACCTAAATTTCAGGTGCCAAGTTTAATATTGCTTTTGGAAAACTGCATCACTTACTAGCCTCTGTTTTCAGCACAACTGACAAAGTGACAGCAGTGCATGAAGGTAGCCTGCCCAAGACCCTTGAAAGTAATGAGCAGTCACCTAGTCAGCAGCTTGCCTGCTGTGAAAATGATTATAGGCTACCACCTGTGCCCTTAGATATTAAGGATGCGATTGAAAGGACACAACCAGGAAAAGTGTCCAGTCACACTAAATCCCGCATTGTAGGGTGGATTGCAAATCATCTCATGACTATAACAGTGTAAGTATAGGCATGTATTTGCATGTGTTTAATTCAGTACAGGTTTTAAAGTTGCTCTTTTTTACAGCTATCCAGGAAGCCTCTACGAAGCAGCTGCAAAATCTCTCGTGTTGGAATATCCAGTGCTAAGGGACACTATTGGCACAGGCTGGGTAAGCACTAAAGCAATGGCATTCCTATAACTTTATTGGGATGTCATACATGTTGGTGAGCTAGACTGCAGGTGCCCTTCAAGTTATTTTGTTCTTGGAGAGCATTCAAGAAGTTTCAACCCCATATTTATTACATTTGAATAATTGCCATGCATGTTCTTAGAGTCGTTTCATCGAACTCTGATAATGGCAGACATTAACTTGAGGGTTTGATAATAATCATCAACTAGGTGCCCATGGCCAATATATTCATATCATGCATTAATAAAGTTAAAAACTGGCCCTGGTTATAAGCTTTAACACCGGTTTAAGAGGATAAATACAGATGTAATGCATCGCTTCTGGGGATTGAATATTACCACTAATGGTATATGTAGTTTCTAATCACAGCTTGAATAGAGGCTCACACAAGCTCAGTTCTGCGACTGAAATGCCACGATCTTCGCCATGCCGCATGGCTCCAGCACATACATAAAATGCAGGAACCGGAGTTTGGAATGAGCAGATAAAGCTAAAATACAACAGATATGCTGATATTACTAGGAACAGCTAAATTTGCCAGGTATTGTCACCTGAATCTGCTTCTGCCCCATAGCAGGTTAAAAGCAGTGTATCAAGGTTCCCAAAGAATCATTTGCTTCAAAAGTGACCATGTTCAAAGAGGACAGTGTCCACTGTGCGGAAATTTGAAATAATAAAAAAAATTGTTGTTTCCAGGACTCATGGAAAGTCTCCTTGAAATACAAATTCGCATATATGAGGAAGTCTCTGTGCACAGTTCCAGCTGTTCAAGCAGCGAGAGCAGCTTACGGAAAACGCAAAGACTTAGAAGAAAGCACCAATACTAAGCGGCACTGCCATGTGGTAAGTGAAACGTCAAATGGACTGGTACATAGAACTCAACTATGAAGTCACTCTTATTTTATGTGTGAGCTACTGAAGTAAAACATTATTCATGTTTTTAACGATATAACCTCTTCATATCAACACATTAAGAAGCCAGGCAAGTTTTCAGGGCCATATTGACAGTTAAAGTATAGTAAATGCAAAATAAGACAAAATAAATTTGGTAAACAAAAAAATCATCTTATCTCCTATGGAGAACAAAACAACAACTTTCACAGTTTTCATGCAAGGCTCTATTATTTGAGTCAAGATGGTAACGCTCTATCAAACTTCTATGTGTCCCTGTATGTTTAAAACTCGGCGTTTCAGCAAGTGCCGCGGGCATGTTGCTCGATTCCTCATTCTTTTCTTCATTTTGTAGCTAGGTTCCCGACTTGGCTGATTCCATGCTCCTTGGTTAGCAAGTAGTAGATTTATTGCTCGGTATCAGCTTGTTATTGACATCATGCATCATTCCAGCTTTAAATATTGTGTTCTACATTTTGCACCATACTTATCACTGAAAGTGACTGACAATCCTTTGATTCAACTATTAAACTCGCATGAGTACTGAAATAAGTGGACAGGTGAAATCAAACTACTGCAGCTCAGTGAGCATGTGATGTGAAAGCTCCAACCAGCGATAATTAATGCCCTTTCAGTGGCCACCATAAACAATGCCCATATGCTATGCTTGGCTTCAATATCTGTCTGTCCTCTACATTAGAAAAGCTCCTTATTGCTCTTTATTTGTTGACTACACCATGTAACTATACATAAACCAATGTTTTTCCAGAAGCTTTTTAGAGGTGAACATTTTTTTTTGGGGGGGAGGCAAGATACATATTAGGTTCGAAATTTCAAGTTTTCAAACTTTCTTTTTATATGAAAGAACAAGCACTACTAACTAATATCTGGTCAAAGTTTTACATATATGACATACATATAAAGGCAACAACTCTTGTATTCTAACACCGACACCGCAGTTGGCAATATTTAAAATCAGTGTTACCTCTTCAGACTCCTTCTGATATAGGTAGGAGGCGTGGTTCACTGGTTTTACACACACATTTGCGATATGCTGGTTCACAAGGTGTAAATTTGGAAGTGGTGAAGTGCCGAGGTGGTCGACATTGGAGAGAATCATTGTGAGAACTTTGATATTAACATAATTTATGACACACTCGCAGAGCAAGATGGTATCAGTACACACTGCTTCAGTTCTCTTACGTAAGTCAACCCTGTAATTGAGTTCTCTACACATGTCCAGTTCAAAAAAATGCCAACATTCTTCAACTGAGCTAGCAAAAAGTTGAGTTTTCATGTCTGCCTATTTCATGTCATTTGTCGTGATCTTTCACTGTGCAGTACCATCTTTTTTTTGCTGATTAGATTGTAGATCTCTCCCAACATGTCGCTTCTCAGCATGATGAGGCTACAATTAATAGCCATATTGACTACATGGTGAAAGAAATCAAGCGGCCTATTCCTGACATGCAAAAACTCGGTGATTCTATGGAGCAGACAAGACCATCTAGACAGAAGTGGATGAAGGAAATGAGGCCATCAACAGCAGATGTGGTGCTGAAATACCCTGCTTTGGCAAAGGCTGAAATGGTGAGCAGAAACAGCTGTGGTTTTGATCCTGCTGCAGAAATGTATGTGAGAGAACTTAACAATGAGTTTTTTTATGTTATCGATAGTTGCAAATTTGTTGGTGATTCGGTACAATTTTTTTGTCGTTCTAGCTTCATGAGGAGTTCATTGCTCTCACTGGCGTTAACTTAGAAAAAAAGGTCCTGGAATTTATAAACCGGTATGGAGACCGGTGTTTTGAGCTTGCGAAGTGTCGTCGTTGCGCGAAGGAAGCTGTGAAAGCAATTGAAGAAGAAGTCGAGGCACTGGATGGTGACGAAAAGAAATGTACGTGTAGAAGCTTGCCAGCTTTTCCAGTTTTCCCAAATTTCCAAACTTTTATAAGTCATTTTCATAGGAGTATTACTGTCAATGCCCTTATATGTGAAAGTTTGATGTGCCTAAAAATATTTCGTCAACAGATCGCTTTGCCGTTGGCATTGTCGAGTTGCTGCCCATGCTCCTAAAGGAGCAGCCGCGATTTCTGCAGGGACCGGTGAGCTTATTTGCTTTACCTTTTTTTATATCAGCTAGTATACTTTTCATCAGTGATGCTGATTTTATGTATTACTCATTTTACAGGACACCTACCCTGCCCTTTCGCTGAAGGGCAAAAATGCCTCTGAAGCTACAAACATAGTTGCGAGCTTTGAAGGGCTTAGTGTAGAGGTGCTTGATGTAATTGCAGGTATGACGGCGCTTATGGAAATATACTGGATATTCGATGTCAAGTACAGTGGCGCCAACAAAAAAACATTCACTCTACTTGAACATTTCTGTGGCTTGCCGACAAGTGCAAAGCAGATGCCGCTAGTCATACGGCAAATATCATCGCTTGAAAAGGCAACTTAAGTTATGCCTACAGACGTGTGTTATCAATAAATGTTTTCATATAAAAATGCACTGTGTGGCATATTTCATTGCTCCCTGGCTTTTGGAACAATGCATTGTTTTGTTCCTGACAATGTCAGCCGCATAAACCTGTGGTTTTATACGGCCGTTGACACTCAGCAGTGAATTTGGAGGTGTGTTCGTAGTGTCTTTCATGATAATATATTTCGCAGTGTGGAACAGAACCAGGTGTTTTCCAAGAAAAAGTGCTAAATACCATGATGCAATACATTGGCAATTATTCTGATTTTATATGTATAGTGCATATCTATATTATTGGTATATATACCCGCATTTTCGTCGCATTCATTACAGCTACAATGTTCTCGGTAAAATATGGCCATCAGAATAATCAATTCAACTAACCTGGTGTGCACACAATTGTGTATTCGAAGAGTCTGTCGTACCTCCATACCAGCCGTAGCTAGTAAGAACGTAGCATCGATTACTAACATATTAGCTTCGTAACTTTGGAAGAAGGTAGTGGAACTTGCTACTTTTGGGTAGCAACGGCTTGTCACATATGTTACAACCATATTATAGTAATGGGAGTAGTAGTAACTATTGCTACATATGCCGTTACTAACAGGAAGTAGTAATGGCAAGGCCAGTAACAGTTACTACCCTTGTTGTTGCTACCTGCTGTTAGTAACAGCAACGGTAGTAAGGATTCCTACCCTTGCTTTTACTAGCTGCTGCTAGGAACGGCAAGAGTAGTAACAGTGACTACGCTTGCCGTTACTAACTCCCGTTACTAACAGGGTTGTAACATATGTGACAAACTGTTACTACCCAAAAGTAGCAAGTAGCACTACTTTTTTTTTAAGAGTGTACTTGCTGACGACTGTACACCTATAGGGAGCGCGTGGCCAAGCGCTCTGGCGAGTTGCATATAGTCGCGTCCGATGTGCTGATCACGTGAGCGTCGACGTAGAACTATGAGAGCGCCATGTTACGCAATACTCTTTCGATGAGAAAATGGTTTCACACTTCACTCACTATTTTTGCTTTTCTTTGAGCTGCGGTCACTCCCGCCTTTGGAAACTGATTAAATCAAGCTGTGCTAATAAGCAGTTTTAACACGTGTTTCCCAGTTACTTTTTCAATCAACTGCGAAGAGCCCACAAGGAATGCACTTGATCGCAACGGTTGTAAGGGTAAAAAAAAAGAGAGAGAGATAGGGTGTAAAGTTTGTTGTAGGGGCGATTGTTGCAGCCTAGAACAGCCAACAAGAGAGCGAAGATTGCTCAATCTTTATTTTCACAGCTTGTAAACCTGCCGCTAGGTTCGCGAGACGTTAGACAGGTCGGCGCTCGTGCGACAACCTTCGTATCGCTCGCAACGACTGTACAGTTGCGCCGATCGTGACATGGTTCCCAGTTATCAGGGGAGGGTTTGGCGGTGCCTGCGAGTGCGCATCGCCCCGACTTGTTGTCGTGCTCTCCTTCGTTTGATTCGCAGAACGATAACTTCAATAGCGAAAGTAAGTGGGGGTGATGCGCATTCGCAGAAACTACCGAACTCTCCCCCAATAACTCGAAAACATGCCACGACCGGAGCCAATGTGATACAACCTTGCAGTGCGCTCGGCCACACCGCTCGCGGCGTGTTTTATACTGAGCGTGGTAGTTGTGCGTATTCGTGTGGATGTGCTGGCACTGGCAAGCGTGTTAGCAAGTCAATGTGTGAGAAATCTGAAACCATCGAAGGTCGCCAAAGGACATGAACGAGACTTAGAATGGAATTGTCCTCATATCGGCGTAAAGCCATGCGGTTTGTCATGGTGCCAAATCCGGAGGTCCAAATTCCTCGCGGTACTTGTCACTTCAAGTTACGACACGTAAGTGGAACTTCTGAAGCTCTGATGTCGTTCGCAGCGTGTTCCTCAATTTTCAGTGCTATAGTTTAAAGTAGTGTATTTTGGAAGTTGTGTCTTTTCATCCGCCGTGATAACTTAGCACGTACCACAAAGCGCGAGGGTGCATGTTTGATTCCTAGCCACGGGGACTAAATTTTGGTGTGAACGGAATCAATCAATCAATCAGACCATTTTTTTTCTTTCGCTGCAGACAGTGCAGTGCATTTCGAAAATAAAGAAGCAGAAAAAATATAGGTGCGTTTGCGCAGCTTGACCAAGCTCTTGTCACCCGTGCAGCAATCGACACATGGGAGCCTCGGTTCGGGTGTACGTTAAGTAACTCCAGGTGTTCTATACTTACGAAATAGCGCTACTCTTTGCGCTACTACTCAAGCGTCGTCCGTAATCATATCGTAGTTTTGAGACACAAAACGACAATTAAGATTATTACTTCTTTTCGTGAAATTCCAAGGAAAATTTGACGTGGTTAACCGCAATCCGCTTTTACTTAAGGTTGTGGGCACCGTTTTTTTTTATCACACACAGAAAAAACTGACTTCGTGTGCTTGCGTCATTTAGCGTAAACGAAGTGTGTTTCCGGCGATTCCCGCGGCTTTAATCGCGCAGCACAAAGAAATAAACTAAACGTTTGTAGGAAAGAACAAACCCCGGATCACATCGAATGTTTACCGCGGGTTGCTGGCGAAATTTTGGTTACCGTAATTGGGAGCCAAGTGACAAGTAATTGATCTGCACTACTCGGTCGTTATAATTTTTTATCGCGACGGACGACTGGTCGTGGAGGGCGAACCACGGAGAGATCCTTACACAAATATTTATTCAGCACATGCCCATATACAGTTGAACTGAAACATAATTTTTTCCTCCTGTTTCAATTTACGATCGTCGCTCTCGAACAAAAAACTTATCAAACCTATCGGCTCCTCATCTTTACTCGTGAAATATTTTGCTTTCCACGATGAAAGGCGAAGTCGCCTTTTTGTACTATTACTGTTGAAGACAGCCAGCTTGTTTACAGCGTCGTGGAAATCATGTGCAAAGCCATTAACACAAGGCAGAGATCCGGGTTATAATGTTACATTTTATCTACATTATGTAAATAAATAAAGAAACATAATTGCAGAATATATGAACGCTAGCCAACCGTTCATTTGAAGCATGTTGGAGTTATGAGCGAAGGTAACGTCGCCTACATTTCTGGCGAAGATAACGTCTACTGGCAAAAAAAGGTAACCACTGGCGAAGACAACGTCGCCTATATTTCTGTTGCCCCAGCCTCCAGTTTTCCGAGCGAAATATTACGCGTACAATTTGATTAGATGGTGCACGGACACAGGAACACAAGGACGTAGTAAAAAAAAACGCTGATTTCGAAGCGATATTTATTTGGTCCATGAACAAACTATATATCTGCAGGAAACGATACGTACAACCCTTCTCAAAACCCGAATCAAATTAAAGCACTTCGAGCACGCTCTCGCGATCGATCACCCTTCAATTGTGTCAGGTAATCACTCCCAAGCCGCGAAAGGGCAAGGGATGGCGGGTGCAGCAGTCACCTGGCTTGTGCATCTTCTCGGTCACTATTATCTCAAGGGTTAGCAGCGACATGTTCCTTGCCTATGCAGCACTTTGATGAAGGGGACTGAGTGAATTCGAACTTGCCCCTGCAGCCCACTGTGCGTATGTCCTTGGTTCTCTCGAGGGCGGTCGTTGAGACAGCTCCCGATTCAGCCGGAATAAGTCCTTCGACGTGACAGTGGGGTTAGTACACTACACCTGCTGCCAAACGGACCAGCGCTTAACGGAGCGGGATGCAAAGTTGGCATTCTGTGCTCCCCTGCTTAGTAGTATCTGCAGTCTCTGGTGCGTCATCGGGAATGCGCTGCCAGTTTTAAGCTGTGAGAGTCCTGAGTTGGCGCTCGTCCTGTGCCGTTTCTTTTCATGCGCCATTTGGGCTTCAGCCAGTGTTCTACCACACGGCTAAACCTGTGCTTAATTATTCTCTCGATGGGGAGCATCAACAACTGAGCAGCTAGGATTAAAAAAAACTGTCAGCCTGACAAGCAAGTCGAATCAGTATAAGTCCCTGCCCACTCGGAGAATTACCCTGGGAACGAGGAGGTGAACTGCGTAGCCCGATGTCTGAAAAACTGGGAGGCGTGCCTCTCGGACCCAGTCTTCCTTGGTGAGGCACCGAATTCTTTTAATGACATCACAAACTTTTACAAATGTGATCGGCGCGTCTACCCATCGCCAGATGAAGACCTCACGGGAGCCCAAGCCACGATACTCAGCCGCATTCAAACTTCTCCTTTCTTAGTCCTCACCGGCTGACGCTTATTACACGCGGATTGGTGAACCCCATCTGCCTAAACTCTAGCGCACAAGAATTGGCCACACAAAATTGCGTGTTGTGGGGCGGTGATGGCTATTGTGGTGCTGTGATGGATCAGAGGCGGGTCACGATCATCGCAGTTTTGTTGAACGCGAACATGACGTATGCTGAGCTAGAGCTCCGGTGTTAAAGGAAAGCCTCCGCCTTCGAGTCGTATTAGGCAGATGCGTAGCGGGCTATGGGATTTTATTGAAGACTCGTAACAACGGTAGCCGCTTCTCATAACTTGACCGTTCTCTCGAGCCGCGCGTTTCGCGGGTCCGACGAAGCGAACGTGAGGCGCACAGGACAACGCCAGTAGGTGGACGGGTGTCCTTCGCCGCAGTTGACGCAGTGCGGCTTGTTCCGGTCCTTGCACTCCGTGTAGTGGAAGCCCCCGCAGAGTCGGCATGACACGGCCCTCGTGCAGTTCTTGACGTAGTGGCTGAAGCGTTGGCACTTGAAGCACTGTATCGGCAGAGTGAGCCTGCAAAGTGATGCGCCAGTTAATTCTTTGCGAGCCTTTTTTGCTTGCAATTTCGCTGTTCGAGAGAAAAAGCGTGCATCCTGTCGGGTGGCGATAAAAAAAAAAACATCGATGCTAAGGAAGACAAACCAATCTAAAAAATAAAGCTGGCTGTGGTCGGTGAAGGTCACGTTTGCTGTTTATTGTTATTGCATGGTCTTGGAAATCGGCTTAAGTAATGTGTAGGTGTTAACGTGAACGCCACTAAAATTAAAGAGAAGGAAATAAGACCATTAACGCCCAAGCCACTTGAATATCTTGGGCGTTAATGGCGTTGAACGTTTTTTTCGATGGAGATGGCAAAGTGAATAGTGCCCTGTATATGCATTTCGAACGTCGCTATTGAAAATGACAAATAGAACAGCAGCTACCAGAAGTCCCGCTTCAGTTATACTGCTACATGCATGCTGATATGCGCATGTGTGCCCGACCAAGAGGACGAAGGGCTGTCTCTGCTCGCTAGCTGATCCGAAACTGATGGCTGGAACTGTATTTTTACTATAGACTCGTCAATTCAGCGTCTGTTCTCTCTCGTAACATATTTTGAAGAAATGCTATAAAAACACGGAAATAAAATAAATTTCGGGAATGCTTCTGTCAGCAGGCTATGGCTCATGAAATGGCGTCCGGTAGAAAAGATTGATGCCAGAGACCACGTTTGCTTTACGTTTTTGGCAGGTTGCATAGATGCAATGTTCTCGCAACGATGCCCCGAAAATCTCATTTGATATTTTTCATTATGGCTCTGTCTTTTCATTTAAGATACCTTGAACGCCCTCGTCAACTAGAGCTAAAACCATACATTTATTTCTTAAAATTCCGAGATGGCGCAGCCTTCATGGCTGACCCTGTTTTGTCCAGGTATTTGTGTCATATGCTAACTAAATTATACCAGCCGGCATTAAGGGAAGATTTCTATCTATCTATCTATCTATCTATCTATCTATCTGTCTATCTATCTATCTATCTATCTATCTATCTATCTATCTATCTATCTATCTATCTATCTATCTATCTATCTATCTATCTATCTATCTATCTATCTGTCTGTCTGTCTGTCTGTCTGTCTGTCTGTCTGTCTGTCTGTCTGTCTGTCTGTCTGTCTGTCTGTCTGTCTGTCTGTCTGTCTGTCTATCTATCTATCTATCTATCTATCTATCTATCTATCTATCTATCTATCTATCTATCTATCTATCTATCTATCTATCTGTCTGTCTGTCTGTCTGTCTATCTGTCTGTCTGTCTGTCTGTCTGTCTGTCTGTCTGTCTGTCTGTCCTGTCTGTCTGTCTGTCTGTCTGTCTGTCTGTCTGTCTGTCTGTCTGTCTGTCTGTCTGTCTGTCTGTCTGTCTGTCTGTCTGTCTGTCTGTCTGTCTGTCTGTCTGTCTGTTGTGTGTGTGTGTGTGTGTGTGTGTGTGTGTGTGTGTGTGTGTGTGTGTGTGTGTGTGTGTGTGTGTGTCTATCTTGCACAAACGTGCACACCTACACATACACGTGACGGACAGGCAACACTGAACCCAGGCGCATGTGTGCGGTTTTGTTGGTATTGTCTGGTCGGCGTGTCATTGTGATCAGCAGAATATCTTCGCGTGGCAGGAGCAACGCTTTTTCCATTGCGTTACGCTCTCGCGGCCTCACATTATGATTTCGTTTACCTGTATCCCTGTCGTTTCGATAATAAGTATCTCCTTGGTACCTTTGCGTGACCTCATAAGAAATATGGCCGACGGTGACCATCGTTAGCAGCCGCCGGTCGGGCAGGAACGTGAGCAGCACCGTTCCCGTGGCCGTGTCACCTAGGGAGCCGTTATCGTATCGCGTGAATCCGCTCTGGCGCTGGGCGCAGATAACACCTTGGTCTTCGAGCATCTCGAACAGCGCCGCGTCTGTGTAGCGCCGCGGTACGTTGCAAACGTAGCCGACGCTGTTCGTGTAGCTGTTTGCGACGCTGCATTTCACGCGCATTCCCGCCGGTGTCTCCGTCTGAAGAAAGAATAAAAAAACTCACAACTTCGCCTCAAGGGTGAAGCAATAAATTCGATAGCATTATAATGAAATATACGAAGTTATGCCGTCAATTCACTTTGATTGATTGATTGATATGTGGGGTTTAACGTCCCAAAACCACTCTATGATTATGAGAGACGCCGTAGTGGAGGGCTCCGGAAATTTAGACCACCTGGGGTTCTTTAACGTGCACCCAAATCTGAGTACACGGGCCTACAACATTTCCGCCTCCATCGGAAATGCAGCCGCCGCAGCCGGGATTCGAACCCGCGCCCTGCGGGTCAGCAGCCGAGTGCCTTAGCCACTAGACCACCACGGCGGGGCCCGTCAATTCACTTTCTTAGAATAAAACGCTACTGCAGCGAGTTAAGTGATCTTCCAGCTACCTTTGGCATAATCGTTGATTTTTCGGTGACAGCACAACACGTACAAGCCTAACAGCCATCTGCTGATCCCCTCCAAAGGTGACCTTCCCCGGTCGTTCAACGTTTGCATTTCCTACCAGAACCACGCACCTCTGCCGGGCATTCTAGTCGCCGTTATCACTGTGCGTTCCGATGGGGGAAAACAGTCCTGAAGAGCACCGGAAGTGACACCTGGGAAAACTATTTGCTATGCTGTAAGCATGCAACTGGGGTGATCCCCGCAGGGGCGCCTGCGCAAGTAGGCGTTTGGTGTGTAGCGACACCACGGACCCGAGCTAACGGGGGAGTTTCTACTCCCTCCCACGCCTAGCCGTGCGTGGCTTTGCCGTGCCCGGGGAAAAGGGGATCCTGGGGGTTGAGCTGACGCTGGGTGATTGGACCTTTAAGGCCCCCCGGCAGAGGCAACACACCCCTTTGGCCCCGGCTTCACGTAGACGGCACCCCTGGGCTGACCCACCCAGGGGAAATCGGCAGTCGCCTTTTCCTATCTCTCTCTCCCTACATCTTCGTCTTTTGTTCTCACTTTACATCTTTCCTGTCTTCTCCTCACTTCATTTTACTTCCAATTTTTCCTGGCGGCAAGGGTTAACCTGGTGTAAATATCCAAACTTGGATAGATATATTAGGTTATGGCAGTGGCGTACTACTGGCGTTGTGCAGACATGTTTACATGTTCTGCCACGTCCCCTTGTTAGGCTCCGTGGTGGGTGGTAGGCGCCACTACTGAAGGAACTGCACTTTTCTATGGGACCACGAAACCCCTTATCTATTGATCGCCCCTTCAAAAGGTGGCGCACCGAAGCAAATGTAATGTCAAATTCAGAAAAGCAAGACCATTTCCCTAAATACCACGTTAATCATTGCGAAAGCTCGGACAAAAAAGCTCGCAACATCTCCCCATTCCTCGTGTCCAGGTGCCTAACCGAGACTATCGGAACTGGCTATAAGGCTACAAAGATGGCAAGCGGAGACTTGCTAGTGGAAGTTAAAGACAAGACACAGTTTCAGAAACTAGAAAAATTAGTAGCATTTGGGGACAAGCCCGTAACCGTCTCTGCGCACCGAACGATGAACACTGTCAAAGGCGTTGTGTCAGACGATGACCTAAAAGACCTAACAAATGATGAGCTTCTGGCTGGCTGGAAGGACGAAAACGTCGTTCACGTACAGCGTATTGTAGTCAGAAGAGAAAACAAAGAAATTCCAACCAAGCACATAATTGTGACCTTCGGGTGCTCCACACTACCGCAAGAATTAGTTACCGGCTATCTAAAACTGTCTGTGAGACCCTACATTCCGAATCCGCGGCGCTGCTTCAAGTGCCAAAGATTCGGACATGCTTCTCAGAGTTGCCGTGGGCAGCTTACCTGTGCACGGTGTGGTATCACAGGCCACTCTGCAGATGATGACTGCAAGGCCGAACCCCACTGTGCGAACTGCGATGGAGAACACGCGGCGTATTCTAGATCCTGCACAGCATGGAAAAAAGAAAAAGAAATTATTACCATTAAAGTCACCCACAACATAAGTTTCCGCGAAGCAAGGCATCGGGTCTCCCCTTTCTATGCAGCAAAATCATTTGCTGAAGTGGTGCAACAGGGGGCAGCACCACGACAGCATCAGGTGGCCGCCCAAGCTACGCACAGCGTGCTGGAGCGACCGCCGCTTGCCCCTACTGCGGGAGCAGCCAAGGCTGCTCCGGCCTTACCCAACAAGGCCCCACCACGGGTGTCGACATGCATTGGCACGAGCCAAGGCAACGGGCAGACTGCGGGAACCCCGTCGACGTCCGGTGTAGAGGGTGTGAAGGCTTCGTATCTTGAGCCGAAGCCCACAACACCCAAGGATTGCTCGGCAGAGCAACAGTCCAACGCTTCTCATGAAGCTATGGACACAACCGCCAGTCAAACGGCGCGTGCAGCGCCGAAGGAGCGGCGAGTTTCTCTCGACCGCTCCAAAAAAGACAAAAGACAAATTACAGGGCCTCCAAAAAGCCCTGTAAAATAAGTTTCGTTTTCCATAACCTGAAAGGTTATGGTACCATTCTGTTTTGGCTTTAGTATCACACGCATGTCACCAAGGTTTTATTGCCAACAAATCAATTCTTACTCCATTTTTCTGCTCAAGTTCACTGCCCAAAATGGCTTTTCTCCTCCATTGGAATTGTAGAGGACTCATTCACAACATAGGTGACATAAAAGATTTGCTAAGTAGTCTCTCTCCAATGGCTATGTGCTTACAGGAGACCAATCTGGGAGAAAAACACACCAACTTCCTCAGAGATTTTACCGTAGTACGTCGCGATCGCGTCCACGCTAGCCGGTTGTCTGGTGGTGTGGCTATTGTCGTCAAAAGTGGAATTGCAGTGAGAGAGATCACCATCAACAGTCACATCGAGGCCGTAGCCGTCACCATTTTAGCTCACAAAACTATCACCATATGTTCCATTTATATCCCCCCACACACGCATTTTTCGATTAAAGATATAGAGCATATTTTGGACCAACTGCCTGAACCGTTTGTTATCGCAGGGGATTTTAACGCGCACGGTATGCTTTGGGGAAGCAGTACAACTGACAGCAGAGGACAAACCCTCGAAGATTTATTCTGAACAATGACGTATGTCTTTTAAATACTGGTAGCGTCACCTACTGCTCCCCAAGCACAGGAGCCACTAGCTGCTTAGATCTAGCGCTGTGCTCACCTTCGCTCTTTTGCGAACTAAAGTGGAGCGTGATAGATAATGTCTATGGCAGTGACCATATGCCTGCTCTCATAAAATTAACACAAACCCTCCCCACCACTCAATCCCGACCACCGCGTTGGAAACTACATCTGGCAGACTGGCCACTGTTCACTGAAAAAGCTGCCCTAGAAAAAGAGATGCTTGATGGCCTAAGCATAGAGGAAATGAACGAGACAGTCACCGCCTGCATACTTGCGGCAGCCGAACAAACTATACCACAATCCTCCGGCATTATAAAAAAAAAACTTAAACCCTGGTGGACAAAAGAGTGCACACAAGCAAAAAAAATGCAAAACAAGGAGTGGGGCATTTTTCGTAAACATCCTACAGGAGAGAACCTCCTAGCATTTAAAAAGGCGAGAGCAAAGGCAAGATTTATTCGCAGGCAGGCTGAAAAACTCTCGTGGAAAAAGTACATTTCATCCATCAACAGCTCCATCACATCCAAAAGAATGTGGGATCAGGTGCACAAGGTTAACGGCAACTACAGTTCATACACCATCCCCATTCTCTCAACCCCTGGCATCCAGACAACTTTAGGTGAACAGGCAGACCTACTAGCGCAGCACTTTTGCGCTATTTCGAGCTCAGCAAACTATTCGGCAGCTTTCCTAAAACATAAAAAATCTACAGAAAAACAAAAGCTTCCTATTACAGGTTATCAAGACAGATCATACAACTCCCCCTTAACCCTGCAGGAAATTAACAGAGTGCTTTCTCAAGGTAAAAAAACAGCACCTGGCCCAGACAGAATACATTATCAAATGCTCGCCCATTTGTCCCAGGAAGCGGTGAAGGCATTGCTGCACTTCTTTAACGCTATTTGGATCACTGGCAGAATGCCAACAGAGTGGAAAAAAGCCATTATAATTCCATTTCTCAAAGCCGGAAAAAACCCTACATTACCAACAAGCTACAGGCCCATAGCACTTACAAGTTGTATGGCGAAATCCTTCGAAAGCGTTATTAATATTAGACTAACATACATCCTAGAAACCGATAACTTGATAGATGTTCACCAATGTGGTTACAAGAAAGGATGTTCCACCACCGATCACCTCGTTCGCCTTGAACATACAGTACGAGAAGCTTTCCTGTACAAGCAGCACTGCTTAGCAGTATTTTTTGATCTTGAAAAGGCGTATGACACAACGTGGAAGTACGGTATTTTACGAGACCTGGCAGATCTTGGAATTCGCGGAAGGATGCTCAACTGCTTGTCCGACTTCCTATCGAACCGAACTTTTCAGGTTCGTTTGGGTACCACACTTTCAGAAACTTTTATTCAAGAGAATGGTGTGCCTCAGGGCTGTGTCTTAAGCACAACTCTCTTTGTCGTCAAAATGAACTCTGTGAACCAGGTCATACCATCTACTCTTATGCACTCACTATATGTGGATGATCTCCAAATAGCGTGCCGGTCATCTAACATGGCGACGTGCGAGCGACAGATTCAAATAGCACTAAACAAGCTAACACAATGGGCTAACAAAAATGGCTTCCGGTTTTCTGAGGAAAAGACGGTTGCTGTAGCGTTCTCCCAGAAACGAGGGTTACAACCAGACCCCGTACTGAAAATAAACGAAACAGTATTGCCAATAAAACAAGAACAGAAGTTTCTGGGGGTCGTATTTGATAAAAAGCTCAATTTTCTTACACACATGAATAATCTCAAGGTGAAATCCAACAACGCCCTCAATGTCCTCAAAGTCTTGTCCCGAAAGCACTGGGGTTCCGACCGTAAGTGCCTCCTGCTCATCTACCGTTCTTTAGTGCGCAGCAAATTAGACTACGGTAGTATAATCTACGGTTCAGCAAGAGACTCGTACCTTAAGCGCTTAGACCCTGTCCATAACAAAGGGTTACGCCTCGCAACAGGTGCCTATCGAACCTCACCTATTTCGAGCTTATACGCCGAAAGTAACGAACCATCCTTGGAATATAGGAGAACGAAACTAATGCTCACGTATGTCCTTAGAGTTCGTTCTTCACCAGATCATATATGCCACAGTATTGTCACACGCTGTGACCTACGCCAACACTACGCTAACAAACCAAACGTAATTAAGCCACTAATACTAAGATTTGAAGAAAAATTTCATGCCCTGAATATTCCTAACGAAGCACTCTCCATTGCCAGAAGGCCACGCAGTTTGGCCCCATGGAGTGATTTCTCCAAATTCTTGGATTTTTCACTCACACATATAAAAAAACAAAACACCCCACGTGAACATATACTACAAGAATTCCTTGCATTACAACAAACGTACAACACTTTCGAAGAATTTTATACTGATGGTTCGAAGACATCTGCTTATGTCGGAAGCAGTGTGGTAGGAGCAACACACGAGCAAATAACTAGACTACCGCAGTTCGTGTCCATCTACACCGCTGAGTGCTATGCGTTATGGATGGCAGTACGATACATTATAAGCTCAAAACATAAAAAAGCCGTAATATTTACAGACTCGTTAAGCGCGCTGAAAAGTCTCAATTATAAATCTCAGTATGAGCATTCATAGGCGATATTTTAAAACATGCTATCCCACACACCTGATGACCACACCATACGCCTCTGTTGGGTCCCGAGTCATGTCGGGATCCCAGGCAATGAAAGGGCAGACCAACTAGCTGCAACAGCAAAAAAGATGCGCGAGTCAAAAACCAACATACCTGCCAGAGATGGGATTGAAGCTGTTCGCCGGGCCGTCATCTTTCACTGGCAGCAGGAATGGAAATTACAACAAAACAACAAACTTCACCTAATTAAACCTGTTCTTGGTGAATGGAAGACCTGTCTTCATCAAGCGCGTTTTATCGAAGTAGTTATATGTCGACTACGAATAGGTCACACGCACATCACACATAATTACCTATTGGCAGGCGAAGAAGCCCCAACATGCGATAAGTGTCAGGAGCAAATAACTGTAATGCACATTTTAATAGATTGCCCACATATGGAAACATTAAGAGAAAAACATTTCCGTATGTTTTACAGGTTAAATATTCCCTTTCATCCAATGCTACTCTTGGGCGAGGACGCCCTAATACCTATAGCTGATGTGATCAGCTTTTTAAATGAAGCACAACTTCTGAACAAGGTCTAACTACACTAAACTATGCTACCGCTAGACATGGCAAAACTTGACTGATGTGACTTGTAGCACAGCCTCTTCGGAGAGGCATCTGCTGCAGCTGGAATTTACAACGAGGCACTTGCCTCCCTGCCCTTAGGTATAAGGACACGGGTATGGTAATAGTGCTAGGTAAAAGCCGTTACAGTTTAACATAACCTCATGCACCAACCATACACATTGATCACCCCGAGCATCACACACATAATCTTAGAAGAGATATATACTTCACGCGTTTACAGAGCCAATCCTTTTAGGCCTTTATACAGCCACGCTTCATCGCTCATCATATTCATATGTCATCGCCGTTAAGACATTTCAGAGTCATTGTCATAGCCCTGTTTGCTGTAAGCATTCTCACCATGAGTCTGGCGCAGCATAGCCTTAGTTGCTCTTGCGCCACAAAACCCAACATAACTAACTAACTGGGGTGATCCACATCAGCAATGCGTTAGAGAAAGGAAAGATATGTAAGGTCCACGTGATGGGGGGACCTACTAAAGAAGTACTTGGTCGCTTGTTGCATGCGAGTAGTCATTTAACGCTTGCTCATTGAGCGTACTTCAATTGCGGACTGGTCCTCTGGTTGCCTATAGCAAGCATTGTGCAGTCGCGTTGTAGACTGCAACGACATTGCGAGGTAAAATGTCCGGCAGACTTTCGGGTTCACACTTTGGTACAATCAGAAACACACTGAAGCATAGAACTGAGCGTCTGATGATATATTCCAATAATTTCCAGAGTCACTTTTGAAATTCAAACAATGTGTCCTGAAAAAAAAGACCTCTATTAGCACTTAAATTCTGAAGCAAGTGATATAACCGTTCGTTCATAGCGTTCTAGATTACATCGCTCACGTGAGCCTTCCCGTGTCGTCTGAGCTCGGAGGCCACAACGCAGAGTACAAGAAGACACTTGTAGCACACGAGTGATTGCGAGGCCGGGTCTAGAATTTCTCAGCCTTCATATATGTGCAGACACTGCATGCTCTAGCTCTCCCCTTTCCAAACGCTGCATAAAAGGTCAAAAATTCAAGCTGACCTCTCAGTTTTCCTGGCATAAAATCTCTCTCTCTTTTTGTCTTTCTCCGGATTAACCTCAGTACAGTGCAGGAACAGAGAACAGATATAGGATTATTCAGAAGTAGAGATTAGCTAATCGGAAGTCTTTATGTGTAACAGTTAAAGCTGTGTATGAGACGTGAACACCAATATTCACCATATGTATCTGATGATTTAGGGACGGGCTAAGTATACATGGACCCTTTCACCTTCTGAATACCACTCAATAAATGTTCATTTCTTTTTTTCTTTCTTTCTCGAGTACTTTCTTGTATTTCTTGTCTATTATGCTCCCTTTCTCACCATTTCCTTAGGGTCGCCAACGGAACCTAGCTTGGTTAACCTCTCTGCCTTTTTTTATTTCTCTGTCTGGATACGCTTGAGGCAAGAAATGTGCCCAGCGGAACGGCAAGGCAAATCGCAACACTGTGCACACTGTTTTGAAGTTGTGTGCAGTAACGTATCTATAATAAAAATACTATTTACCGTTATTCTATGCTGATATGAGTTTACCGCCGTTGGAGCGTTCACCGTTTGCATAGAACTTGACACACGGTCATCGTTGCTGGCCAAATAGAGAGGTGCCCCTTCAAGCACCTTGGCACGCCTGTTGCTCACGCATTTAGCTTTCGCTTGGTGGATTTTCTAAAATTTTCTAGGGTACGACCCCGTGCGATGTCGTGGCTCTTCAGCTATAGGGATATGAAAACGCAGAGCGCCCACTATTAAGAAAATTATATGAAAACGGTGAGAGCTAGGCTTGGTATACGTGGCGGCAAATCTTTGTTTATCTCATTTCGTTTTTTTTCTTGGTTTAGTTTGTCACCTTTTTCAGCCAGCCAATTTTGGTGATGAACTTTGCAGAGTGGTAAGATCGTGCTTCATAGGATCATTTTACCTTGCAGAGTGGTGTTCTGACTATTGAAGAAAAGCGAAAGGGAAATTAAACTAGCATAGCATTCCGAAGTCCCCTTAGCCCTGCTTACTACAAAATGAGCTAGTGTGGTATTGTGAAGTATGGCTTTATATAAAATAAATCATAGTGAATAATACAATCTTCAAACGGTATTTGCAACACTACCATGGAGGCAGCTGTCTCTTTGTTACTACCTGGCGCACGTGCTATCCTATATTCGGGGCAAATGAAGGCAAACCCATTTTTAGAAGGTCAAGTCAACACTGCCAACTGGTTCTTCCACAATATGGCCAAGCTACAGCTACTACTGATAGATTGGTGCCACCTTCCTGAAGTGCGCGAAAATACTTACACGAAGCCAGCTGTAAAAGTTAAAATGAGGCTATGAAGTTAAAATGAGGCTCAATTAGACCAATACTAGCCTGCATTTCTGAATTCCTTCATTCTGCTACCGGCATTGATTGCGTGGACAAGTTCACCAGGCCCATGGCACGGAAAGATTAGTTAAATGTCACTAGTTCGCCATTGCGTTGCTATAAAAGGCAGACTGGGAATGCTTATCTTTTGAACTCCTAATGTTGATTGAATCACTTCCCTTCACAAATTTGTTTTCTTTTTAGCTGCTGGCTATAATTGCACCTGGACTATGCACCTGAACCAGGTTGTGCGCGGCTCTGGTGGACTTCACGAAGATTCGCAGCCATCCCTTTTGGTCCAACATCTGGGCGAACACTTCTTCCTGGGCGGCGAGGTAGACGCACTGGGACAGCCAGCCGTAGTCAACAAAGTGAAACGACAGGCCTTTGTCACGCGGCTTCGCGAACAACTGAATCGGCAGTGGCCACTTGAGCTTTCGCTCACTCGGCGTGAGGCCCTCCAGCGCTACTTGCAACTTTGGAGACTTTATTTCCTCCATGCAACCTCTGGGACAAGCTTGCGGGCCGATTTCCCACGGTACGGCTGTCTCCTCTATGCTCTGGACTTCTGGTGTCTCCACTTTCACAGAGGTCGCAGTGTGGCTATACTATACGTCCTCGGAACACCCGGAGGAGTTGTCACTGGCACATTGTTCGGCTGTAATATGCAGTACTTCCCTGTGTAAGTCCATGATTTCGCCGTTACGATCTGAGATTACGTGGTCGTCGCCTGTTGCGGTGACAGTGTTCTGGGTGCTGCTGAAGACTTTCTGGACCTTCCGAGGAGAATACTCAGTACCGTCGGTGAAGGCTTCGTTGCCGCTCCTGTTACTGTCGAGTTTCTTGTGCGAGTCGATGGTCCTGGACACTTGGGCTTGGTCGTAACTGTCTACTCCGTATTGGAAGTTGGTGCCTAGTTTGCCACTTCCAGGAAAGACGCTCGTATTACGGGCATTGACGGTACTAGAGTATGTGAAAGCATTCGAGTTTTGGGATGGGTCAGTATATAATTGCGTGGGATGATTATACTCTGTGACTTCTTGGACTACGTGCCCGCGTTTATCGATCATTTGTTTACACTTATCTGAATGGGTGGTGTATAGTAGGTTCTCGGTATCCTAGATGACACCAGAGTTCCCTATCTTCTCTGTATTGAACCTCTGTTTCGGGTTGTGGTATCCTCCAGCGCGGTTTAAAGAATCGTGACCGACTGTTTCGTGAAAGCTATTTTTCCTACCATAGGCTGGGGTCACATGATCAGGGCATTGGAACATTGAATAGCTATGAATTTGTTCGTTAGCAGGCCGTCTCATTGGCTGGCCACAGTACTTGGCACTTAGGGCATTGAAGTCTCGTTCGGAATTGTCACCAATACAAGTGTCACTCGAGAACACACCGGCCAAATGTTGCAATGCGGTGACGCACGACGGACCATATGATGCAGTGAATTGGTCGTTTTGATCATTATCAACTACGCTATTGACATTTTGTTCCTTAAAAACGTTCGTTTCGTAAGTAGTTGCGTTAAAGAACCCACCGCATGTTAGTTTATTCAAAGTCTGGCCGCTTACATCATTCACACTGGAGAAGTAGGACATGGGTTGCATTGTACTGAGGTTCTTTGCAAAGTCGTAGTGATTCGGGTAATGTGAAGTGATTGATCGCGAATAAAAGAGCTGCCTTTGCTAAGAACGTTTCCACCAAATGTGCTGACACTGTGGCTAGCGGGAGGTGGTAAAAAAAGTCCGTGCGGGTCAAAAGCGTAGCTTCTGGCTCTGCTATCTGAGGCTCCGTTTTCATACTGGGCGAACGGAAGGCACACTTGCGGACTTGAAAGACTGTAACTGAAAGTTTAGTTTTCGACAGGTGCCACGCTTATGACGTTTGCAGCTGCATTCTCGGGAATGTCGACTCGGTATATGCATTCTTCTGTCGTAGAGCGAATGTTATTTCTTGGATAAGGGATCTCCGAGATCTTAGTGCTACTGGTGCTCCTTATATTTTTCCCTTGAGAGCTATCGTTATCTCCGAAGCTCCGTAGGTGCTGGGACTTATCACTTGCACTGCTCACGCCGCCAACACCCTCATCGTTGGCGGACTCCAGACACGCCAGCGTGGCTTCGCTGCCATTACTTCTGCCACTTGTAGAATATTGGTCTTTGAGTCGACGGGGGTCTCTGCGTATGCCGCTGTACGACTCCAAGCAGCGAGGATCGTTGTTACTGATTGTGCCATCACTGCCCTGTACGATGGGCGCTGGATAAGATCGGCTGTTACCATCGCAAGTACCTTCACCCACAAGATTGTTCGTGACAGCGGCTTTCGAATCGCAATTCGTGCCTCGGGCGACGCAATCACTTGGAGATAATTCATGAGCGAGGTCAGACATCCTCCCGCCGTTGCAATTTTCAACGTAATTAGCATAGAATCCCTGGTCTTCGTCACTACGAAGAGAGGAGCTTGTTTCAGCTGAACTTGGAGATGCGTCCAAGTTGAGGCACAGTTCATTGACTTCTTTAAAGACTGCATCCTCAAGGTAAGCGTTTTTCGCTACGACACGTCTTTTGCGATGCACTTCGTCTCTGTAGGAAGTACGAGAAAAAGTCTGACCATCGTTACCACTGCCGGAAGGGTCGAAAGGCGAATCGTCGGTGAGACGCATCTTCTTTGATTGTAGCTGCTCGGAGCGCTGTACATCGTTTCTGTCCATGGCCTGATCGTGGCGCATCGGTAGTAGGTTGCCTGCACTTGTGTCACGTGGTTCAGTTCTTCTTGAACATGGCGGGGTGTCAGTTGCCCCTCGCGACATTAGAAATCGCTAAGTGACTACGAGAATACACAGCTAACTTTTTTATATATCTTTTTTTTTACTGAGAACGCGTGCTTGATCGTGGCCCAGAAGGGCGTCTATTGAGGTTGAAAGTTTCCGTCAAGGTAAAGAGAAAGAGAAATCTTCCGTCTCCATGGTGTGTTGCAAGCATCTCAGCTCCTGACTCTGCTTTTTTTATCACCAAATGCTGGGCCATTCATCTTCAGAGTGCGCATTCAATCTCGGATACGTCAGGATCATTCGATGAAAGCCTTTCAGCATTTCACGCCTTCCGAAGCGCCAGGATATTTTTTCCGCGGTACGACAGAGAAGAATAGTCAATAAATAGTGGCAGTACTGCCACAAAAGTTGCTATATATGACCGATTGCGACAATAACAAACCGAATGTATTATAACGCAACAGCTGCTCAGCGAGTAATGTGACGGAGAGGTCTTGGTGGAAAGCATCCAGATTAAAAGACACCTGAATGGTTCGGATAGCGAACGGGCACTCATGATCTAAGCGTTGAATGAATCTGTGCCGGATGAAGGTTTCCCCATGAGTAAAAGAAAGAGATCTAGAAGGTTATGTATTCACGCCCCGCCGCGGTGGTCTAGTGGCTAAGGTACTCCCCGCAGGGCAGGTACTCCCCGCAGGGCTGCTCGCCCGCAGGTCGCGGGTTCGAATCCCGGCTAAGGCGGCTGCATTTCCGATGGAGGCGGAAATGTTGTAGGCCCATGTGCTCAAATTTGGGTGCACGTTAAAGAACCCCAGGTGGTCGAAATGTCCGGAGCCCTCCACTACGGCGTCTCTCATAATCATATGGTGGTGTAGTGCCATCATCACCATCGCCATTTTTTCCATCACCGCGCCGCGTCTCTCGCGCAGCTGGCGCGAGCTCGAGCTGCGCGAGAATTAGAACGAGCTGACACGCCTGGCGTGGCGGACGCTGGTAGCCGACGTGGCTCCGCTTTCAGGCCTAGAATAAAGTGGCGAGATCGGCACGGCCCCATCGGCCGCCTTCGACGACATCTCGCGTCTCCTCTTCTCTCGCCGCTACATTGGTGACCCGGAGAACACGCCCGTCGCCGAGCGGCCCGCGGCCATGTTCCCGCAACTCTGCCCGCCAGTGCCACCGTTTCAATCGACCTACCCCAAGGTATGGTTCATGCAGCTCGATGCCGTTCTGGCGCTGAATGGCGTCACGGGCCAGCTGCAGATGCACGCCATTCTTCTCGACGCCCTTCCGATAGAGTTGCGCCATCTCGCTGCCACTTCAAGCACCAGCTCGCAGCCTTACGATGCGCTCTGCACTGCGGTGCTCGCCCGCAGCGGCAACACATACCGTCCGCTTCCGTTTACCCCGCACCAGGCAGGTTTCCCCGGCGTCGCAGAGCAAGGTACGCACGCAAGCGCACGCAGAGCAAGCGACGGCACGCGACACCGTGGCCCTCGCCGTTTCCGCGACCACCAGCTCAGACGTCTCGGCCTCCTCCTCACCGCAGCTGCTGGTCAGCTCCTCGACGGTGCCCCCTGCCGCTCCGCCACCTGCCACTGGTGCCAGCAATGGCTTGCCGGGTGCCTCGCCACATTCCACTCGCACCTACCCGGCCAGCAGCCGACCACACTCGGCATCCCCGCTCCCCGCCCCTGTCCCTGTCCCTGTCTCTGTTTCGTGGTCTACGACGGGCCCCAGCGCCATGCCTTCGCGGAGCCAGACCCTGCCCTCAATGCTCGCCCACAATGGCCTCACGTACCAACCGCTTCCAGGGGCCCGCGACTTTGGGGTTGTCACTGCGTCGCAACGTGTGCTACTAACCGTGGCCCCACCAGACTCCATGACGGCCACCTTGCCGCCCGCCTCGGAGCCTGGCACAGGTGACCTTTCACCCGTTATTGACCTCCCGACTTCCTCTCGTCTGGCCACTAGCGACGCGTGTCCCGCGTACGAACTGCCTACAACCATCTGTCGAGCCAACTGAACTATCTACGACATCTGTCGAGCCAAACTGAACTGTCTCCGACCCCTGTCGAGCCAACTGAAGTGCCTACGACATCTGTGGAGCCAACTCAACTGCCTACAACATCTGTTGAGCCAACTGAGCTGCCTACGACGTCTGACCAGCCAACTGAACTGTCTATGACGTCTGTCAAGTCAACCGACCTAACTACAACCACTGTGGAGCCAACTGAAAGCATGGGAACAAGCACTGCCACCAGTCCACCAGCGTCGAATACCTCGACAGTGACTGAGACGACAACTGAACCCGTCTTTCCTGCACAGCCTCCCATGACGCCATTTCCCGTGGTCCGCGTATTCGGCACGGCGACTAACGAGTCGCAGCCGCTGCCTGCGGACGGCGTGTGTGACTACACCTTCTACGACGGCCTCTACGACACGGGCCCGTTTAACACGCTTTACAGCCCGCACTTTAGTGCACCAGTTGAGCACGTTCTCAGTCACGCGTCGCTTCACAGCGTCACTGAGTACGGCCTCTCTTTCGCCTACAGAAACGCATCACAAGTGGCGCAAGACCTCGAAATTCCAGAGGTGCTTTCCACGATTGAAGACCTCTGGGACCGAGCCATCCGCCATTACGGATTTCTTTCCATCGAGCGCTTACTTCTTCGTCCACTGCGCAACTCTCAGTGTCGCCCACCAGAGACCCACTGGTTCCCGATGGTCACTACACGTTGACAAACTGGACTTGCCAAAGGAACACTTTATGGACTGCCGTTCATGTACATAGCATTTGTCGCCCTCTTTTTTTTCATATGCGTTCATATCGCGCAAAGCGCTAGGGGGGGAGCCCTGTAGTGCCATCATCACCATCGTCATTTTTTCCATCACCGCGCCGCGTCTCTCGCGCAGCTGGCGCGAGCTCGAGCTGCGCGAGAATTAGAACGAGCTGACACGCCTGGCGTGGCGGACGCTGGTAGCCGACGTGGCTCCGCTTCAGGCCTAGAATAAAGTGGCGAGATCGGCACGGCCCCATCGGCCGCCTTCGACGACATCTCGCGTCTCCTCTTCTCTCGCCGCTACAGTGGTTTTGGGACGTTAAACCCCACATGTAATGGCTATGCATTCACGTGCTGAGTGCGCTCGAAGTGCCTGCAGAGCCCGAAACACGTCACGGCCACCATATTTTGGCCATTAACTGTTTGGTGCAGCTTGAAATGAAGGTTTTGTAATGCGCGGCACTTGGTTTGTGCTGCGCAAGACTTTTATTGTTTTCTTTTAGTTGTGCCCTTGTGGTTCAGATGATCAGTTTTCCTGCTCAGCCTGGTGTCGCGGATGCTCAGAGAGAGAGAGAGACAGAGAGAGAGTGAATACAAAGAGAAAGGCAGGGAGGTTAACCAGGGCTGAGCTCCGGTAGGCTACGCTGCACTGGGGAAGGGGAGAGGGGGGATGGAACGTTATAGAGGAGGAGAGAAAAGGTCACTGCGTGGATGCTCAGACTTGAAACATGTCAAGGGTAAAGATAAGAAGCACTCGCGTGAGGACATTTCGGGCACCTACTAAAGAGCAAGCCCCAGGTAGCTAAAACAATTCACTGAAATTCCTTGTATGACATTTACAATAAACGACTGCGAAGATTCGTGATGCTAAATAAACAGTTATCTCCAACACTCGTTTACAAATTTTTGGGGCGCAAATTAAAGTGCGATTGGCTGACGAAAAAAAAAGTATACAGGAATGACTGCTATTCTGAACCGCCAGTACACACAGTAGAGCCACTGTGAAGTCGCAGATTTCGAACGGTCCTGCTGTGGCACGGGAATTTTCGCCTAACTTGAATCGAACTTGAAGTGGTACGAACACAGATTACTCAATATCGGTAAGCTTATTGTGTTCTTCGATATTATTTTCTTCGTTGTCATGGTAAAACGTTAGGTTATATAAAAAGATGATTGTCACTATTTGCATTTTTTTGTTGCTTGACATCAAAACGCTGCTACTGGTGCGTCACTTTGGCGTCGAAAATTTTCAACCACCTTTTTTTTTCATAGACGGAAGCGGAAGAAAGGGGGTTCGTTGTATCAGCAGTTCTTGCAATCCGATAACATTGCTCTTTAACCTCATTAGTATACAAGGGGAACTATCTCGATCAATAGGAGGTAATCGTTGTTCTAAAATACGTTTCACCGCCGTATACATTGTATGCTTAACTGGATAGCTGGTTCATACTGCCACAAGGCTTATTAGCGAAAGTCAAGCGCTATATAAAGCGTAGGAATACGCTAGATTGAAGTCACAACGCGCAAAACAAAGGAAAAAAAAATCAAACACGCGCGCGTAGTCGTATGCGCGCGCAGTACTATACTCTGTAATACGTCTACGTATGTCACGCATTCCTCGTTTTTGTTGGGGGCAGTGCTCAGGATATGCCACTCCGATTCTTGCGGTTATACTTAAACATCAGTAACTACTTTCCTTCTCATTGCGAACGTACCTTGCACACCTTCACGATCATCCAGTCTAGGCTGGGATCGCTTGTCGAGAGTCCCTGCAGTTTCTTGCAAATGCCGTTTCATCCTGCGCAGTTGTCGTGTTGCCAGCCTTAGCCCACGTCGCTTTAGCGTTGGACCTACGGAGAAACTTGAACAGGAGACGTCGTCAAGACATAGTGCCTACAGTTCAAGGTCACCTCGGTGGAACAGTGGCTACTGTCCTCGGCTGATGACCCAAAGGTGGCTGTTTCGATCTCGGCCGTGGCGGTGCATTTGTATTGAAGGTGAAATAATAGAGGATCGTGTAGTATGCGATGTCAGTATACAAGATGGTCAAAGTTTCCAAAGCCCTCCCGCTACGGCGCCTCCCACAATCATATTATAGCTTTGAGACTTAAAACCTCAGGTGTTATTATTGAGTGGAAGACAAGCAGGGCGGCGTTGCCGCTTTTGTGGGGCATGCCTAGAAGTGAGATAATTAGAATAAGTTCACCTGATTAGGGTCTTTTAAAAAGTGACACTTCACCGTCAAAGCGAGCACTTATCAAGCTTTCTGGCCATAGGTACTAGTTCAATTGGCTGAAATAAAAAAATTGCAAGCATCACCTCAGTGTATTCTGTAAATGAAGATGACTCTACTAACCTGGTAATTAGCTGTACTCCAAAATGATTTTCTGGAGCTTCGGGACAGACGCAGATAAAGACAAAAAGCCAAATACCTGTGATTGACTTGAGGAAGATGTTAACAAACTACTTTATTTTAGCACGCAGCGTGCATTTCACTACTTGCAGTATTTCATCACACCTGTCAGAAATCTCAGCGAACTATTTGAATGGATTTGAATGAATGAATGAATGAATGCATTAATTAATTAACTTTATTTAAAGTGAATCGGCAGTTTCCTTCGGGTGAGAAGGAGGGTGGCCCTCAGGGATTGAACCCCTGTACCGTCCAACCTTCCGTCGATGACAATAGCGGAGCCTTGGATGACTGCTCGAAGTCCTTGAACCCGGGCATCATTTTCAGCTTGGCGGACGTCCCAAAGCCAGTCAACCAGCTCATCGCTGGTGAGTGCTATCTCCTAGTGGCAGCGACGGCGATGGAAGCGATCCACAGCCGTGGCGGTAGCGGCCAGCCCAGAGTAGAATTTTTCAGTGTACTTGCAACCAAGTTCTTATGTAGGATCAATACTAGAATATAGCTCTGTCGTCACTAACTGCAAGTTTCATTAACAGTCATGAGAGCAGGCAAAGTGGTTTATTTTATCCCATATACACACTAATCTCTGGGCCCAATAAGAACCGCATGTACTGCAGTTTCTTCACGGCTGACGATGAATGTCGCGTTCGCCACATGTCGAAGTGAGCGCATGGTATAGTGGGTACAACGCTTTTTTTTCCTCGCTTCACTATTACCCCACTGAAGAGTAGCCAAGCGGAAGATTTTTCGTTATATCTAGCTCCCTGCCTTCTTCCTATGTTTCCTTCACTATTTCCTTCTCATTCTCCCGTCTGCTTACCCCGCTAATACTCCGTCGTCATGCCTATCATGCTTAAGTATTATTATTTAAGCTATGCTGTATGACTCATTTTCTTGGAATTTAGCAAAATACACTGCAGTAGTGTTTTTTTTTATTACATCAAGGAAATTTTTAGTGCAGATAGTTAGGTAAACGAGTTTCTCAGTAGTTTACTTGTTAGGTAAAGTTTCAACATGAAGTGTTTGTTTGTGCAAGTACACTCTTTATGGACCGAAATAAAAATAAAAACTTGTTCTATCTATCCTGCCGGTGTTATCTTTTCATCCACTTTTCTTTCTTCACATTTACATCTGAATTACTTCTAATAAAGTTTTCTATGCTTTCCCTGGCATTGTTGTCTGTTAGTTCTCATCAATACAGTGTCAACAAAGACACGAAGTGCTTAACCTTATTTTCCTTCATTCATAGCAAGAGTCTCGTTCTGGCACACTTGAAGCCTTTAGGTGGTATGCGAGAGAATTATTAATCAGCTGCCACATCGTCATAAGATCACGTACTACGTTACGCCTAAGAAGCAAAAAAGAGGGTTCCGCACTCACCTTAATGGCAACAGGTGGCGCTGACTGACACTTCCTCATACTAATGCACATACATAGCCTATAACGTTGAGGAGGGATTGACCGCCACCGCAGCTCAGTAGTAGAGCAATCGGACGTGTTATTCATAGTTCGCAGGTTTGGATCCTGCTGGTGTGTGACAATTCATGTTATCGTCCACTTCTCTTTCTTCACATTTACATTACAATTACTTCTGATAAAGTCCCCTATACTTTTCCAGGCATTGGTTCCTGGTAGTTCAAAACAATATTTTGTTTAATATTTTGTCTAACGAAAAAAAAACGAGCCCTTGAACTTACACATTCCTTTATATTTTGTTTGCAGTTACGTTTTCGGCATTACAGGGTGAAAGGTTCATGCATTTCGAAAAAAAAAATACACTTCTTTCGCGTGTTGCACTGTCTATTGCTATATAGGCGATGATAGCCTGCTGCATACTTGATTGATTGATTTGTGGGGTTTAACGTCCCAAAACCACCATATGATTATGAGAGACGCCGTAGTGGAGGGCTCCGGAAATTTTGACCACCTGGGGTTCTTTAACGTGCACCCAAATCTGAGCACACGGGCCTACAACATTTCCGCCTCCATCAGAAATGCAGCCGCCGCAGCCGGGATTCGAACCCGCGCCCTGCGGGTCAGCAGCCGAGTACCTTAGCCACTAGACCACCGCGGCGGGGCTGTGCTGATAATCTGTGTGATGTGGGTTAGCCCATGGTCATTCACAAACAAGCTGGCGACGTTTCGGTGTATTTGTTTTGCTTGGTAACTTAACCTATAACGAGCATATTTGTTAATACGCCAGCAGCCCGAGAGTCTGACAACAGTGGTTCACCCGTGAGCCGTGACGTAACCAGCCACTTGTGCAGGTATCTTTATTTGGGCCTATACGATATTGTTTCGTAGTCTTGCGATGCAGCTTTATTAGAGCTTTCCTTTGCTCTACATTGAAAATTGAACGGTTTGCAGCGGCTGATACTTAAAAAGACAACGACTTCATTCCTTGAAGCACATGATGTCACACACGCCATGGTAATATGGCGGCTGCCGGTGGTGGCCTGGGTTTATAGCCGTTTTCTTTTAGGGCTTATTTTGCAGTGAAAGTAATTTTTTTTTAGAAAAGTGCAGGCGCCATCACCCGCTGCTTCTATATTTCGCGAAAAACGTCGTTTCGTGGAGGACAGTGTTTTAGACCTTTATGTTATACATATATTTGTGGACAAGACATTTTACACTCGGGGATTGGCTCATCTTTACCAAAGGACAATGTCAGGTCCGGACGTCATTGAAGGACGTCATGATTACGTCACAAATTTAGGCGATTCTGTGACTTCATCATGAAGTTACGCGAGCGACGTTACAATTTTTCACGGAATAATCTCTGCCAGGCACCTTGAAGCAAAGTAACAGAGAAAAGGGGATACAAACATATCAACTATGTCGTCGTCATCGTCAGAACATCAGCTGATTTGGGCAGAATAGGAATTTCATTTGCGTCTTGTAGGTAAACTGAAACCCTGTGGTGCGTACATAGTTCCAGTTACGGGACCTCCGTACATAGTACTAATTACATGGTACTAGTGCGAGTATATAGTAATAACTACATAGTACTAGTTGTACGACCTCCGTGTGCTTGTGTACTTGTGACGCTGCTATAAGCGCTGGTCTAAATGTGACATTTGCGTAAAAATGAAGAAGACACGCTAAACTCGCCGGTTTTTGGTCTCCGGGTGCCTAAAGGACAATTTCTTACCATTTATGGCCTACCTCTATAACACTTTCGTTGACAAAAAAATAACGCTTCCAGAAGGCGTGCTTCTCGAAAGTGCAATGATCTGCATGATGAGAAGACTCTTCCTCGGTGCGAATACGCATGCGATAACCTTGTCGAAGTTGCTTCAGAGCTACCTGCAACGTGTGTATGCTTTACAGGAATATCAATGTACAAGCCGAATTGCCAGACGGGTAAAAAAAGAAAACAAACAAACAGGGCATATCCACGATGTGAATGTTTATTAGTTAGCGATGCAGTAGGATCACTTGGTGTTACCGTAAAGGACCCATGACATTGACCACTCATGCCAGTGAATCATTGGCAAAGCGGTGTACACATATATACATTGTTTATTGGTCATAAGTGGTGTTTTTGTTGAGTAGTGAACTTGTTTTGTCGTCAGTATTACTGCTTTTGTCATATTGGTTCCAGATTGAAGTTTGCAAATACGAGGTCTGTATACGTTTCACTGGTGGTGTGGTTGCTTCCCAGCCATAATAAATGCGTCGTAAGGCATATGGAGACGTAATATACTGCATCAGCCAGCCGTTGTTCGTATAATCATTCATCGTCACCATGTTAATCGCCATCGCGTCATCATCATCATCATCATCACGGCTACGGCGCACGCCAACGCCACCAACAGACAAGCCCCTAAAATCTTTTCGTGTTACGTTCGTCAAGGTCTAAAGAAACGTGCCCAATATTGAAAAAAATTCGCAAATAAATGTGAACGTTGTTTTAGTATTACTGGCGCACTTAAGCGAACAAAGGCTGCTAGGTACAGGCGGAGGAAGTGGGTAAACTATAGTTGAAGGACCTACCTCAGGAACGTTCATGTTCATGTGATGGCATGGAACCAATTTGTTTCGTTTATCGGCACGTCCTTCAACCTTGCGAGATATAAGAGAATCTGGACAGCTGTAACGAACACAACTACACATTTTTCTTTTGTGATGTATTTGAAACTGGAAGCCCCTCAAGATGGCCTTCGAGATCTGATTCTGTGCGGGGCACTGATCTTGGACGCTACCTTCCACGTTTGTCGCTTTCTTCGCACTGTGAACGTGGATTACTACTTACAAAGAAAGGCTGGCTCGGAGCGATATAAACTTAAATGCGAGACATGACTCAATCACTTCCGCTACACTACAATGCCGTGGTGACAATACGACACACTGGCGGGAAGTCAGTTTTTTTTCTCGTGGAAGGGGGTAAGGGGGGGTCACTGCTCTTTATGTTCTGCAAACTTGCGCACTTCGAATCATTACTAGCCTAGCCTGAGAAAAATTTTACGATAACTTCGAATTTTAAACATTTAACTTTCAATAATGATTGTTTAAGCATAAACATTCGCGACGTGTCTATTTTGTTCGCAACTAAAGCTAACAACCAGGGAAGCGAATCATCTTTATTTCCTGGGAAGCATTAGCTTTGCTTTAACAGTAATGACAGCCGAAAGCATGCTTAACCTTTGAATGAAGCCTATAGGCTTCATTCTTAGAGGGCCCGCCAACCGAAGCAATTCAACATTAAGACAAGCGAGCGATGTCAGGAAAGGCCTAATTGCGAAACAAATGTCGTGATAAGTGATTCCACGTGCGGAACTAAGTGCAAATACTCTGAAAACTGTGCATAAGCAACTTTAGAACCGGATTCTTACACGTGGTCAGCTGTTGAATCATGACAGATTCGAACACACCCACGAAGAAGTGCTGTGCTTTTCCAACATGTAAGCGTGAACCATATAGCGTCTTGGTTGCCTGTCAGCTCACGTCGCGAAATGGGCCAACTCATAACGTTTCTTTTTGTACGCCTCTCGCCTGACGGGGCAGCGGAATGCACTGCCGTGTGCGGACCTCGGCAGTTGGCGCAGCGGGGCCGGTCCTTACTTTGGCACTCGTGTGAAAGTGGGGTCCCGCGCAGGTTCGGCAGTGAGGGCGGTCTGTAGCAGGCCCGGGCCATGTGCCAGTTAGCCTTGACAGTTGGACACATATGGGAGGCTCGACGTATGGTTCGACGGGAAACCTGAGGAAGCCCAGCCGCACGTGCGACGGCAGCTGGACGTCATCACGAAACGTGAGCACCACGTTGCTTCGCGTGAATCGAACGTTGGGTACGTCTTCTATCTCCGCAGGTTCTTGCACTGACGGCGCGCTTTCACGACTCCAATATAGGCTCGCGTGGTGACTATGTCGGCGTCAGTGTAGTGGAAAGGACGGTGCGAATCTTGCCCATGTTCTTGGAGTACGAGCGCGGAACGTGTACGGTGACCGGCATGCCGGCGACGGTAGTCAGCTTGAGAAGTTTCCGAGCCATCTCGCCGCTATTGACCGTAAAGCACTAAAGCACCGTGGTTTCGTCATGCGTGGCTCAGGATCTCGTCGCCTGCCACGGCTCGCAGCTCGCGAGCGAAGTGGTTCGGATTCAGGTCCCAAAAGGAGACGTCGGCAACC